>QANT01004985.1:0-11626 GCA_003254885.1 Purshia tridentata
AATAATTCCATGAGCTAAAATAATGTTTAGAAGGAAAAAAGAAGATATTAAACAATTAGAAACAAAAAAAAAAAAAAATGAAAGAGGATGTCTAGCTGAGAAAAAGGAGGGAGAAAGGTAAAGATAACTAATTGGCCTGATTGGACACTCCTTTTAGCTAGAAGATTTGCCACTTGATTACCCGCTGAATGATACAGGATTATGTTCAATTATCAAACATAACTGAGAATAAAAATGGACAGTAAAAAAAAAATGCATATTGATGATCTAATGCATTGATGTGATGGGACAGATAATACAGACAGATTGAAAGTGATATTAGAAAAGTATCCTTTTGCTTAGTGGTTAAAGAAACATAACCTGTAAAATGGTAAGCACCCAAACCTAAACCCTAAACCCTAAACTTTAGTTTGAATACTTGACCATAAACCCTAAAATGAGCATATTCGAAAGAAACTGGTACTGAAACGCAATTAAAATTCAAGCATCAAGAAATGCAATCAATGCTAGAAAAGGGAATCGAGTTTCTTGAAAGTAATCCTATGAGGATTCAACTAAGGGCAGGTGTGGTTCAATTGCAAAAACATTTTTCTGCTACTAAAAACAGCGTGAAATATAAAAGCCAATGTTTTCGCAACAATATTGAGAAACAAGCTCTTTTCTGGGTAAATTTTGGAAAACAAGTTCAAAGAAGGAAAATATCAAAGAAACTTTTTCAAATCAGATTTTGAGTTCAGAAATTATAAAACTAATAACAAACAAAGAAAAAAAGAAATGCAGTAACTAGTGTTTCAGATGAATTCAATGACAAAGCATTGTCCCAATATCATTTCCTTCATGTAAAAGCTTATAAGAGGTTTACCCTTGAAATAAGGTGCAGAAGGAAACAATCGAGGATAACTACACACTTTTGTCAAGTACAAGAAAGACTTCAGTTGCAAATGTGAAAACAGCAGAAAAAAGAAAGTGGCAGAGGGATATAAGTAGTAAAGAAGCATGATCAGCAATGATTGAACAATAAGTATATGGTAGGGCTCAATTATATGGTACTAGATAGGACTGAATGACAGAACAGCATAACCAAGATAGTTTGAATTACAGCTCAGTTCAGAACTTTCGGCAACAATCAATTTGTTCCCCATGATTTCTGAGGCTGTCTATGTGATATGCAAAATTCCATTAAAAACCAAGTGTCCAGACCATAATTATCAATTCTATCAATGAAAGTCAAATAATCAGTGTACACAACATGGATTATGGTAAAAACGACTTGGAAATTTGACTCTGTAGAAATTAGAGCATCCAACCCAAAGTCAATTGGCAATGGGTGGAGAGGCCCAAGACCTTATAAATTGTAAGGCAAAGCTTTACTATACTACCCTGATGTGGGACATTTCTCAACACTCTCACTTAACTCATTAAGTCAATTATGCTTTCATTTCAGTGCATTGTTCTTGTGAAAATCAATAAAGATTGAATGTCCATACAAACAAAATGTTTCTACAAAATAGATTCTGGACCAGTAAGCTGATTTGGAATTTTCATCAGCAGTGCCTTTTGCAAACAGCTATTACTTTCCGCCTTGGAAAACAATAAGCCATAATCCATTATCCAAACAACAATGCAATAATGTTACCATCATAACCACAAAAAATTCATTCTCCAATCAACAATGCAATGATGTTACCATCATTCATAACTACATAAATTCATGTTATATTTTAATTTGCAAAGAGAGAAAAAACCTAGACACTTCATGAGAAGAGGGACAAACCTGGCCAAGACCCTCCATTATGGTAACTCCATCTGGTATTCTTTGGATCACAGCCAGTAACGAGTCGCCACTCATGACTTTCTATTGCTGGATAGCATATTTTTAACGGCATTTCTCCAACCAACTCTTCCCAGCGAGATTCAATAAGATCCATTATAGCCATTGATTGCTCTGGGGTCGCAAGAGAAGATAGAATTGCAACACAGTTACCAAGAGCAAACCATCGGAAATCCATCCTTGCAGGACTGACATTGCCAATAAAGTAGCCACCACGGCATGGCATAAAATCAAATACCCAGTCTGGGATTGAATCAGGAATGACATTGAACTTATTTACTGCAGTGTGTGAGTACTCTTCAGTCTTATATCGGTATATGTCGTTTAGTTGTTGGAAATCAAGCCAGAAGTAACCTCGCATGTGGTAACTTAAGGCATGCAAACGCTTCACAATTCGCTCTATAAATTCATTCCCTTCTGCATCAGGTTTTAGCATTGCCAAAGCACATCTCAATGCCATAAAGAAAAGGGCTTGAATTTCAATGGGATAACCATATATTCCCTGGGGGAAAAAAAAAAGCATTAATTAATTACACGTAAAATAAGATATTACATTGTAAAAAAAACGAGTGAAGTTATCAGGTAGACATGAAAACTTGAAATAAGCTACAAACCACATAAGTGAAAATTAACAGACAAGAATCCATAAACGGTGGAATACAGTTATACAACTCACTGACTATTTCCCTTCTCTTATTCCTTATTTTTTTCCTCAGCTTCTATAACTCTACGTGGTTTTATCAGTGTTAAAAAAAATGCAAGTATGCCGAAGAATGTGAAAGTACAGTATAAATATCAACCTAAGTATTTTGAAGCACACACATTACCCACGAAATTTATATATACAGGAGAATTCTCTGATCAGGGCGTCCTCATTTTAAGAAAAAGTAGGGACCACATTGTGGAACAACTTCTGTAATGTGGTCCTGTGAACCGACTATTTTTCAGGTTTCCCTCATGGACAAATCAATAAAATCTAAAACCACCAAGTCATCTAACTGTCGTCTAAAAAATAGACAAACATAGTGTTGATAATAAACTTAGAACTGACCAATATGACAATCAAATGACAGCAAATTTCCTTTTTGGGTAATTTTTGTACAGATGATTCTTAAATGAAAACCTAAAACATGGACAATTTAGAGCATATGACCACATTGAATGGACTAATCATCTGTCTTTTGAAAGGATATGGGGTTCAAATTTCTTGAACAGATTTTAGAGGATTCAAGTTGCCAAGCCCTTCTATCAGTCCACGGCAGACGAGAAATTTTGAGAGGTAAAAGAAATGACAACTTTCCTATTTCAATTTCATTTAAGTGCCTCCTAGGATTAAGATTCTAAAGGAAGAAACTGAAACACTAGCAACTGATGCATTATTACGAAGAAGACAGTCTATAAAGATGCAGAAACAAAATTCATAAAGGAGATTCCCCAACCCAACTATCTTCCCAAAAACAAAATGCATAAAGGAGATTCCCCAACCCAACTATCTTTCCAAAACATCTCTCTCGCTCTCTCTCTCAATCCCACACAACGTGACAAATATGATAAGATTAGAATTAACTCCCCAGAAAATGCTTTTCCCAGGACTTCTACGACCATCTCTAACATCCACATGGAATCCCATTAGCATCAAGACCATTTCTACTTCGGATAATTCCCTTTCAAAAGAAAATCATCCACAACCACTTCCCCAAAAAAGTCGCATTCCTCTTAACCAAATTTCTAAACCCAAAACTTCTTTTACCCCTAGATTTTTTCACTAATTCCCATGTCCCAAGTATGTTTGAGCACTGATAAATTAAAAGCAACTTTAAGTCAATGTGAATGTAGCAATCATTATTATCTTCAAATACAGAAAGCAAGAATATATCACTACAAAAGAAAATGATCCTACGGACCTAAAAGCAGATAGCCTATTATGATGTGTTTACAGATGAGATTCTCCTCCATGCATAACAAATCAGTCATTGACTGTTAACCACCAGACCACATATTGAAATTAAACCACGCAACAAAACCATAGTACAATACAATGATAAGGAAAGAGTCATGAAACATTTTACAAAACTTTAAAATGGTTATGGCCAGAAATAAGGTCAACCTGACTTCCACATCAACAGGAATGCTCATATGAAAGCTTTATGAACTTAAGGCTACTCAAGCTACTTATTTCAGTTAACAATTAAACTTCTTGAAACAAGAGATAACTGTGATATTGAAATGCAGCTTACCATTCTACGATCAATCATTGAGCATCCATCAGCACAAAGCAAAGTTGGGAATGTGTCAAAACCTTCTGACAGACATAGAGTCAATATAAGCCTCATTCCTTTTTGACAATCTTCCGTCTCTGCCAGAGATAAATCCCCTGTTGACTTTGTATATGCACGGAGCAGTATAATCCACCAGAAACCAGAGTCAACAGGAGCAACTCGTCCAATTGCACTCTCACCAAAATCTGCAATGATAGTATCTGACTTCCGGACAGGATCATGAAGAACTTTGAAGCTTGCGGGCATTGCACCTTCCCCAAGCTTGAACCGGTCTATTCTTTTTTCCCACCCTTGAAGTTGCAGGGTCTTCAAGAGGAAGTTCTTAACTATCTCAGGCTCACCATTCATTAGGAAAGCCAGAGCACTTGGTACAAAATCTCGTACAAAAACCTAAACACAATAAGAATCATGTCAAGATTTAGTGCTCCTTAACCCAAGACTTAAGACTTATCATGTTTTAGAATTTTGTTTGACTTCCACCAAGTGTAAAATTTTTAGATTGTGAATCAAGCTTTTCATTTTAATAACCTTTTAAGTATCCATACGTGGACCAAAGTTTCCAACGTGATTCATATTTCGAAACCATTACTCCAAAATTTTGAGGGCTCAAAACAGTTTATATGGTCATACAACATTGCACATCCCACACAAAGTTCAAATAAAAGAGCAACCATCTTTCAAAATTGTGAAAACTTGACCTGATCATAGTTCAAAACTTCCTCAGAGGCATGATCGTACGCAGCAATGGTGCCCACCGGCTGGCTTCGAAAGAACACGAGAGACCGCCGGAGAGCTTCCCACGCATCGGCAACCATCGGGTGGGGCTCAAAGGAGTTGCGAGTAGACGAAGCGGGAGTGTCGAAACCGGACCTTCCCCCGGGCGAGTAGGTGCTGTCTAAGTGGTCCAAGCCGGCTCTTGAGAGGCCAATGGAGAGTTCGCTGAGTGACCTCTCGTCGAAGGACCTCTCCCTCTTGATGTTGAGCTTGGGCTTGTCGAGAAGGCGCGAGAGGTCGTAGTCATCCATGTCCGAGATGGAGCAATGGGAGCTCACATTTCGAAGTCCCATCTCTTTGTGCCCATCCATTGTTTCTTCTTCTTCTTCTTCTTCGACGCTCTCAAATGGCTTCTTCTTCTTCTGCAACGCTCTCAAATGGCTTCTTCTTCTCCTTCCTTCTTCTTTCACCTACCAACAACAGATCTGAACAACCCTGAAAACACGTACCAAACAATTTAGACAACCAAAATTTACAGCACTAGTAATTAAGAAGTAAAAGATTAGGATAAAAATATTCAATCTTTACAGCTAAACTAATTACTACGGTTACTAATTTCAGTGAAAACATTTGAATAAAACAAAAAACAAAGAAAATAAATTTGGAATTGTTTGTTAAAAATAGAAAGTTACAAAAAAAAAACACATTTATTTATCAGAGAGAAACCAAGAGAGTCTCTCTGACAGATTAAGCAGCAAGCAGAGAAAATTGAACAAATGTATAACTTCAGATCAAGATCGAGTGATCAACGCATTCACTCAGACGCTACAAACAAACAGCATTCCAAAGCAAAATCGACGAATCCGTACACGAGAAACCAGATCTGAACGTTTTCACCGAAAACGAACAAACAAAGATGAAAAACAGAGAGAGAGAGAGAGAGAGAGTTGGAAGAGTTCAAGACCATGAACCTCAGAAAGAGATTGAATGGTTTGACAACGAGGAGGAGGAGGAGGAGGACGAGAAGGAGAGTCTTCGGCAGTGTGATCGGGCGGTCGCCGCCGGCTATTTGGCCGGGAATTGGTCGGCGATGAGACAGTGAGTACTACAAAAGAGGGGAGAAGAAGAGAAAAAAAGAGCATTTGTACAACTACTCCTATTTATAGGGAAAGCTGAAAGAGCAGCAAGCAACGGACCGATCCAACCCAAAACCTATTTTCCAGTTTTATTTTTAATTTTTTTATTCCCCAAACATCCATTGTAAGAGAGTGTTTAGTTTACCGGTTATAGACGGTGAGAGCACGAGCGAAATGCTGACGTGGAGAGACGACAGAGTTGCGATGGCCGTCAGTGTCTGACCGAAACAATACATTGGGGTTTCCACTGGCACGGACAGGCAGGCCACAAATTCAACTTGTTTTATCCGTTGTTGGTCTTCGACTACTTATACTTGTACATACTTTTAATTCAACGACACTGTGTTTTTGTTTTCTTTATTTTATTTTACCAAATTTTTCTTTTTCTTTGAGAAATAATTTACGGGTTTTTTTTGGATTTTAATTAATTGCGGACCTTTGCGGTTAGGTGAGGTAAGAGATTAAATGCGATAATGACAGATATTTGATATTTCCCTCTGCATTTTATTCAGTGCCTTGACCTAGCAGCTCTTTAACTTACGCAAATTTTAATGCAACTTTTGAACTTTTTACGTAAAGTACATTGATTATGTTGCAGACTTGCAGTATCTTAATCTCACATTTAAATAAGAGTTGGACAAACCGACCAACTTGAATTCAACCCACACTTTTTGTAATTTGGACAAGATTTAGTAAATCGGGTTGAGAAAGTTCTAACCAGACCAACCTGAATTATAACTTTTATTATGATATATATTACTTGAATTTTGTTTATAAAAATATGTACATCAAATGATCCACATATGAAATAAAATTTGAAAGTTTGTTAATCCCAACTGGTATAATAGTATTAGATTGTATGTACAAAATGAATTTTAAAAGTTCATTAATACTAAATGATGTAGCAATATTTTAATCACAAGCATGAAATGAATTTTAAAAATTCGTTAACACCAAATAATGTGGCATTATTCATTATTACACCAAATAATATTGTAGTATCTCAATCTCACATGTGGATAAATTAGGGGTGGGCATCAACACCAACACGACCAACCCAAATTTAACCCACACTATTTGCAATTTGGACTAGAAGATTTGGTATCACGGGTTGAGAAAAGATATAAACCTACCAACCCAAATTATAACTTGGGCAAAAATGGGTTGTGAAATGTCCAACTCGAGCAACCCGAAGAACTAAAATATTATTCATGTTTTGTGCATCTAAAGTTAATAAGTTGAAAACTTGGAAATGTGAAAGTTCCAAGAGAGAATGTTAGACGCTGCATATGAATCTCAAAGACAAAGGACAAAATCCAATTATTATGTTTAATGCTTGTTAGAATTTTATTTTTTTGTGGCTAAATCAATGCTTGTTAGAATTAAATTAGTCTATTATCCAGTACTTTTGTGCTTAAGTATACTAAGTGGTTGTATTTTGTTTGTTTAGGTGCAATGAAACTCTATATGTCTTAGTATTATGATATTTTCATGTGGAATATTTGAAATTTAAAATAGTTTTTTATCATACTCTGCACAACCTGCAAAATTCTTCCAACTTCTAAGTGAGTGTGAATGAGTAAATTTTTTTCTAAATAAATGAAAGCATAATGGATTTCTTAAAATTAGTTAACTTTACAATCTTTCTACATTATTTTATACAATAAATGATTCATTAGTTCACTTTGGAGCTTTCCCTTATTATAGGTTTGATGTTAAAAATGTCCACAGTCTTTTGACAATGATAAGTCGACCCAAGTTATAAAATAAAGGGCATGTTTTACATGGTTAAGTGCTCAGTGTGGCTCCTTTTTTTGTTTTTTGTTTTTTTACTACACCGATTGAAACTATTTTAATGCTTGAACCAAATTAGAGTGAATATAATTCCAAATGATTGTACTTTGTTGTTTTATTCATTTTTCACATATATACATAACAAAAAAAGAAGAATATATTTGTACCAATATCAACAATATATGATTTTAGGATTTAAAATTCAGCAGTTTCACCGAATTGTACTAAAACTGTTCAACAATTTCATTCAAGAGATTGAGTGTTCGGCTCATTAAAATGTGGTCAGCTTGTAATTGAATCCTTTGTTCTGCCCATTTTGTTTAAAACACCCTTCATTTGGACTTTAAAATAATAAAAAATAATAAAACCATTTACCCGAAAAAGTAAAATTATACCTAAACCCTTATAGTTTATGTTTCATTTCAATCTTTCTAATTCCAATTTAAATAGATTTACTACAACAGTGTGCTAAAATTTTCAACACAGTCGAAATCTACATTTTTGTCACATTAGTTGATGAAAATCATCAAAAAGTGAACAAATTATCATTTGAAAGAATGAAGAACAGGTATGAATATTTTGTCTTGGTGGAAAGTGGCAAAAATTTATTTTTATGTGAACAAGTTTGACGAAGAAGTAAATTAGAATCACATTAAACATGTCATCAAACAATAAAAGACAAATTTGTCAAAACTTAAACTTATGGGGTTCAAAATAGAATGAAGGGCAAACCAAAGAATGAGCCATGAGGACAACTATATAGCATTGATTTGACAATATTTATGAATTAATTAGATGGATAGACAGCCTGATGTCATATTTGCCTCCATATTTGACAATTTTTTGAATTGGTCAAATAGGGCTGTGTGTGTGTGTGTGGTGGGTGGGTTGTAGGGAGGGGAGGGCAGGAATAGAAATAGGACAATGAATTAAAGAAAAGAAAGCGTGGTGGCAACGTCATGCACGGTGGCTTTAAATGTGGCGCTTCAACTTCAAATCAATAGAGAGCATGCACGGCACCACCTTCGCACCTTTACTTTAATTTTATTCTTATCTCCTCGTCCTCGTCATCATACATGCGTTTGGTGTATACCCATCTCTATAATAATATTTTGCAAACCCAAATACCAGTAACCACTCGCTTGATTGACCAGAAATTATTATTTAGTCAATTTTTAGATAGAGACTTCTATCCAATAGCCAATGTTGTTATTAAGTGCTAAATTATGTAAGCAATTATTTTATCATATTTTCCTCCTTAGGGAGGTTGCATCTCTAACAAAGGTAGCAAATATATTTTGCTATCTAATTTCTTACACGATTCACCATTTCAAGATATACTTTTCTATACTTTAGAGTATAGTTATCATTCCATGTTATATATATTTTATAATTTAACTCACTAGTTCTAGTATGAAATCTAACCGAGTAACGAAAACTTAAAACCATGAGAAATAAAACTAAGGTCAATTGATGATATATATCTTAAAATATTAAATCTTGCCAAAGAATATGATCAAAAGGTGGAAGAAAAAAACACCATCAATTAACGAATATGCTTTTTGCCTAAATAGATCTCCCAATTATTATTTCCCAAAATACATCACCTTCCCACATATCCTATCCAATAAAATGATGCCATATAGTTAGAAAACAAAAATTGGAAAAAATAGTTGAGATATTAAGCATTTTCCTAAACAAATAATATGCGTTCATGTATCCGACAGAGATAAGACTATTTATATATTCTCATATTTAGATGTTCAAAAGTTAATAATTTTAAAACAAGGATGGTTGATTGATATGCATAGTTGCTTCGATCAACATCTCATTTCCCTTGTACATATTTATGAGAGAGTTTAATCATCTAGGTGTAGAATCACAATTAGAACTAAAACATTAGATTACAACTCTTAAGTTTCGGGTGATAGCTCAAATTACACGAGTTAAAACTTAATTTCTAAGGAATAAAAGTGTGTCACTAGTTCGAGGAAGTCAAATTTTTTAATAATAGGTCAATATCCTCAACTTTGTTTTGGAATTATCATCCATATGTGAGAATGATTGTATATATTTATAATATTAATCAACAATATTTTAGGGTATCTCTATTAATGATGTTTTTTATTTATTAAGAGTACACTTCCACTCCTCTATTTTATTTTTCTTATTTCATTTGCTTAATTATCAATGCATAAAAGTAAAAGAATGAGGGCAAATGTATAAAATTAGAGTGTTAGAATTATCACAATTTTCTTTTACATACAGTGATATTATTATAATATTTTTTTATAACATTGGGAACGTCATTGATTGGAGTTGTCACTTTACTAAATTACTACGTCGTTTTTTATTTTGCAATAACTCTTTACCAGAAAGTTTGGCCGCATTAAATGATTATTTTATCTTCCATACCTCTCTTTTTATTGGAAGCAATACTTTCATATTTTGTATTAATCACGGAATCTATATTTAATGGTTTATACCATCTTAAGAAAGTTTGTTAAAGAAAAGGTTATTAAATTGTATAATGCAACGCCATTCAAATGCTATAGTGCCGCGCGATTAGAAAAATACAATGATATAACATTTTGTGACTAGACTCTTAATACTACACAGTTCCTTTTAAAAATATAAAGCCTTTTGAGTTACTATAGGCGTTTGGGTTGTCGTTCTCTATGACTACTGCAGCAAGAATAGTGCTGTTGTAAGGCCTTCTACTATGGCAAAGCCATTTTTTGATGGTCAAATGTCATTTTGGATTTTGTAATAATGCTTTTTGGGTATCAGTTCCACTATAGTGCTGATCCTCATATTTAGGTATCAGAATGTTGTATCTAATTAAATTATGCCTAATAGTGATTAAATGATCTATAATTTAAAACTTATAACTTAAATATTTATGAAAATTATACCATTAGTTATATTTTTAAAAAATCTTTAATTTAAGGTCAATATTGAATATATTTAAATATTTTATTTGTTTACCCAAATTAAAATTTATCTATTTTATTACCCAAAAACAATTTAACACAACATAATTTTTTTTGAATTTTTCTATTGTATAAATAAATTTTTATGTTAAAAAAAAAACATTTGGGACAGATCTAGGCCGTTGGTTCCAACGGTTACCATATTTGGCCCCTTCATTTTGAAACAAAAAAAAAATGCCCATTACTTTTATTGTTGCAAGCCGTATGGTGGGGCTACTCACAAGCTTTTGTTGTTGTCTTTTCACTCTCTCTCTCTTTCACGTGTGTTGCTACTCACCCAAAAGCAATTTNCCGTATGGTGGGGCCACTCACAAGCTTTTGTTGTTGTCTTTTCACTCTCTCTCTCTTTCACGTGTGTTGCTACTCACCCAAAAGCAATTTGACTTTTGACATTAGCTGATACTCAAATATTACATTCACTATAGCAATCATGCCATTTTGGTCATTAGTTTCCGACCCACAGTAATTGTTTGATAGCCAAAATTCAGCCAAAATGACTTATGGCCATCATTATGCTGGTGCATAGTAGATGGCCTAAGAAGGTAGATTATTTAGTGGATTGTGGCTATTAGAAATTTCACACAGGAGCATTTTAGTCTGAAAAATAAAAAAGTGTTGAAAAAATTTATCTTTCCAGCATGAGTTAAAAAAGCTTAGGTCATATAAAAAAAGGAGTATTTAATTAAATTACTCTTTTTTTTTACCTAGTGATAATAGATTAAGACAGACTAAAAATTTGATAAATAATATTCTTCTTTTATTTGATCTTTTGTTTTTATATTTTGATTGTCAATAACCATTTTATTTAGTGAATGACCCAATCTTCTTAGGTCAAAAAAGTTCTTGAATTCAAAAAAATTGATTACCAAAAATTATTTA
>QANT01004993.1:0-62596 GCA_003254885.1 Purshia tridentata
ATAGATTATATAGTATATAAGGACCATAGAATTAGCGTATAGATTATATAATTTATGATTTATTATTGAAGAATAATTTATAAAGGTATTATAATTATAATTTATTAATTAGGGTAGTATTTTATTAATAAAATTTACCTCCAGCGCACATTATATGCACTTAATATCACATGAAACCTACAATATAGTTGAGTTCCTTCAATGTTTTTTTATAAATGTAGTAGATAATATGTTAAATAAGCATATTGTAAAGTTTCATTTAAAATTTCCATCGTTTGATAGCAATTTCCGTTGTTTTTGTCGAAACCCTAGCGAAATCGAAATTTGATCGAAATTTCCATCGAAATTTCCAACGAAATCGAAATTACATTCCTTGCCTATAGCCCAGCCAACCTGTATCGACCTCTACCACCCCGCCACCGACATTGACCTCGTTGCTAGCGACAAACCTGACACTACTGTCTGCCGACACTCTTCCTCCTCCTCCTCCTCCTCTCTTTCTCTCTTTTTCCCTATGTCTTCTCTCACATCTCTCATCTCTCCCATCTTTCCTTTTCCCTTTCTTCTCTCTCCCTTTCTCTCTCTCCAATCAGATCTAGGGGCCGACAAGCTTGCCAGCCTCCCGATCAATTTGTCGCGGACATCAGTAGGGATGGGCTAAGAGCGCCAGGGAGGGGTTAAGCTTAGGTGTGGCAAGGCTGGGTTTTGGTTTTGTGGTGGGGATGAGTTTGGTTCTTCATCTCAGCAAGGAAGAAGAGGGAGAAAGAGAAAAAGAAGAAAGGAAGGCTAGGATGGCCGAGGGAGTTCGGCTTGCAGGGTGGCGGGGTGGATGGGTTTCAACATTTTTTTCTTTTGTTCTTTATTATATTTATTTTTTTTAAATTTCATATTTGGGGGTGGAATGTCTAGTTTGGATGTGTAGTGTTTAAATTGGGATATAGGGATATTTGGGTAATGGAATGGGTGTGTTATAAAAATTTCAAATTTGAAAAAAGTGTGGGGTTGCATAGTAAGAAAAAATGAGGTGTGCAAATAGTAAATTTATTACTTTTCTCAATTCAGCATCAATTATTTGACATGATTTATCTTTTTTCTTTTTTTGTTGAATACATTTCTCTTATTTCATCAAGGTTTTGTTTTTTCTTTTTACAATTAACACATCAATGATTCTATGCTTACACATCAATTTTTCTTAAAATCGTAAGTTCAAATATCTTACATGACAGTTGATTAATCATAATTATAATAAATAAATAAAAAAAGGGGTCTAGAGTTTTACATACAATTTTCAAATTTAACGGATTCTACACATGATAGATAAAAAATTATGATGAGTTGTCATGGAACTAAACCCAAAATTCAAGCTTTAGGTACAAGGTTCTTAGGCAACCATAAGAGAAATTGGAGTACTCATGCATCTAGAAATTTGAAGAGGAAGTAATAGTATTGGGTGCTGTGTTGTACTGCCAACTTGGAAAAGGGATGATTGATTCTCCCTTGCAGATAGCTCCGTACAGCAAAGTCCTGACAGTGATTAGTTTCCATCCTCTCCAGAGTCTTATTACGGAGTGCAGAATGCTGATGGCAGTGCAGATTTCTCACCTGTACAGGGAATGCAATTTTGTAGTCGACACTCGGATAGTGTAGCCAACTTTGCCCCTAATCTTGATCTGGGTTGCAATTTTGGGCTGTAGCCCTTTTCTTACCAAGAAAAAAATTGTCTCACTCTCATGTTAATTATGTTCTAGAAGAAAGTTCAAAACCCAATAGAAAAAAAGTATATCGAAACCAGGACAAAAAAGAGTGTTCTTTTTTTTTTTCAATAAGAAAAGATAAGGAATTCTCAAAACATGGTAGCTGGATACATTAAAGATTGCTCTGAATAACAAAATTACAAATGTTTACTTGGACCCAAGTGAACCAGACATCATTGTACTCACTTCCAAAACTATGTAGTTCGAGCATGCTGTTTGAACTGAATTTTATACTTGCAACACCTCAATGCGGGTTAGAAAGTCTGGACATGGTTTGGTTCCACAAGCTTTAAAGCCAGTAATCTCGAGCATGTTCATTTTGGTTCTTCAGTACTGGTTGAAGCCTCCGAGCGTCTTCTCTTGGATTCATTGTCGCCCAACTGCAGTGAAACACAAATATCTTCGTCATAGCCATTCCTCAACGATGAGAGATTCTCAGAAACCGTTCTATCCATCTGATTCTTTTTATGTAGTGGGAACCCTCTGATGAAGCTTGGTATGAACTGATGTTCTACACTAGGAACCGCCTTGATCCCATCTTCCAGATGAAACTCTGTTTCCACTAATGATGGATTCCTAGGTGGGCTGCTGGGTTCAACTTTTAAAGGGATATGCTGAATTTGGAGACCCAATGACTCAAACTTTTCCTCAGGCTTTTCCCTTGGAAGCATCCCATCAGGAGGTGATGAGTCACCAACAGTGGATCCAATTGCTGTTGCCGAGGCAGTCCTTTGTTCTTGTACTGCCACTACATGTAACATTTACAAAGAATAAATATGCAGACCAACTACAAATAAAAAGTCAAAGTTACACAATTACAATGCATTAAACATGGGGGGAAGCAGCAAAGAAGACAATTTCCAAGGCACAAACCTTTAAGCCCGACATCAGTTGTGATGAGGTCAAGTTCAAGAAGATAGAGAAGACGGCCCAGATCAACTCCGCTTGTCCAATTCTCAGGAGGTTGACCAATTTTTAATTTAAGTCGGCCTCGGTTAGCAGTACCACCCCATATGATCCCAATTGGCCATGGCTTCTCACCATTTTCACCTTTTAGTACTATGAGGCTTCCGCTGTCTCCTTCAAGGTCAAATGTCTGTTGGTTCTCACCAACAACAAGAAAATCTGTTAAGAAGCATATGCCTTTCTCATCATTGTACTCGAGGGCATAGGCCAATACAGTTCCAGCAGTTAAGCCAGAACTTCTTCCAACCTTCATCACCTGCTTTCCAATAAGGGTACTAATTGGAGACTGCAAGTCTATTATCTTAACATCACCAATCTCCCCTACACCTTTCATGGATGTAGTAACAGTAGACATGTCAAAATCATCAGCAAAGGGAATGAATGCCCCATCTGCTCTCACAAACGTCTCTGCAGCAATGTGAAATCATGATGAATATGTGTTTCTATTCCTTCCTTTTTTTATGGGAGGGAAGGGGGGAAGAATCTTATTAATAGTGTTATATTCGGACTTATACCTGTAATGTAAATGCTAAAAAACCATAATTTGAGTTTTCTCAATATAGCGAAGTAGACATCAATTGACAGAATGGACAATGAAACAAAGACGAGCTACTCAAATTTGGAGAACACTCTCAAGAAAAGAGTATGGTCAAATCCATATTCAAAAGCAATGTAAGTTACATTACCAACTTTTGAATCCTCATTACCTGGGTTAATTCCAGCAAAAATGCCGTACCAGCGTTCGTCTGTTATAAATGAGGTAGCTTTCTCCACTGCACCAAGATATACCCCAGGTCCAAGTGAAGGGGGCAGGGGATGAAACATCTTTTGATTTGGGTAGTCTAAGTCAACTGCAACATGCCGATTTGTGAGAAAACCAACTTGTCGAGTGCCTGTTTGGCTCCTTACTATAGCACCCAAGGTTCCATATGTCTCCTGACTTGCCACCTGAATACATGCAATAGAAAGAGTCAACAGCGTACTTACCAGCATTCAGATTTTCAAAATTACCTGAATAAGGCAGGACTAACAGTGATGCAGTAGACAGTAGACAGAAATAGAATAAGACATGGATTTACTTAGTACCTAACAATGGTGTACCAGATTTTAGTAGTGTGGGAATTCAATAGAGTGCCAATATGTGTTTCCAACACATTAAAGTGAGTCTTGAGCGAAATTTGAAAGGCTAAGTTTAACTTCACAAGCTAATGGCTCTTGCCTTATCCCCATATCCCATTGACTTTGTTGTTTTTTTTTCTCTATTGGTCTGAGCCTTTGCCTTTGGTTAAAGATTCAAGACTTAAAAATGACATGGTAAATGAGATAGAAGAATATGAAACGTCAATCAAGGCTGGAAATAATTAACTAGTCTCCATATGGTTAAAGATTCAAGACTTAAAAATGACATGGTACATGAGATAGAAGAATATGAAACCTCAATCAAGGCTGGAAATAATTAACTAGTCTCCATATTTCGATTAATAATCATTATATATTAGCAATTCCACAAAAAATGATGCACATGCTATGTACAAAATTAAATGTGGTGCATTCCCAATTTCCCACCAATAAATTAGTTCATAGAAAGAAGGTAAGGTCGGAAGGTAACCTAAAAATACCTGAGAACCTGAGCCAATGCACGGATCACCTCCACGCAAGTCATCTACAATTTCTGTGTACAACTGTTCTTTGGGAGCTGGCTCAGGTGCACCAAAATATGAGAATTCTACCACATCCACATCACACCATACACCTCCTGGTCCCTGATTAAGTTAAAAAGAGTAATTTCTTTTAAAATTAAAACACAAGTAAAATCAGATAGAACAGGCACAGTAATTCTCAAACAATAATTGTTGAATAAAAAAATGAACGAAAAATCAAATTATTGTTAACATTATTGCTGACCTCTAGGGCAGTGGGTAAACACTGTATCGGGCTGAGCCATTGCTTGTGAACTTTTCTGGAAACAAAAACAAGAATAGCTGGTATTTCAGTTAACACACCCCGTCGAATACGAAACCCTATTGCTGTTCCAAGACTGTAACACCGCAAAATCTTGCTATGAAATGCCCTTATAGTCATCAGTTCAAGCAATGTGGTCGCCTGCTGCCCTTTTGGCAACTGACCAAGAGTTTCAGGCAGGACCCCTTTCTGTAGATTTGTGAAATAGTTTGCCCTCTCTTCAGCAGCATCATTTAATCGGCTTGAGGTTGGCCATGAGAAGTAAGCAGCACTAGTCTCACAATGCTGTCCAGCTGACGCAAAGGGTTGAAGTGTTGGTGGACTCAATGAAGGCAAATTAGAATGACTGCAACAGTTTCTCTCAAGATCTAAAGCTGACTCCTCTGATGGTGTTGAACCAGAACAACGAATCCTCATATTAAATCTGGTCCGCTCCATATATTCAGTTCACCTAGCACGATAACATTAAGAAAAAACTGAAGGAAACCAATACTAAGGTCTTAATATTACAACTTATGAACGGGTGGAAAAAAGGGAGAGTTTGGGTTGCAAATTTGCAACAAAGAGCAATACAACTTCCATGCTTGATTTATCAATAAAAAGAAAAGAAAAAAAGTGGAAAGTCCTTGTACAGTAACTGCAGGGCTAATACACTTAAAAAGTTAAAATTATTCATAATTATGATGTTTTCCACTACACATAAAGAAAGGCATGCTCTAAACCCTAAACAACTTTTTAGCATCATCTGAAGAATAAAACAAAAAATTCCTAAAATGAAATCATGATATTTGACGAAGGAATGATTATCCTCCCCAATTATGTCTAGACGCCTAGAAAATGGAGGAAAATGAAGATACAAAATCTAAAATCTTCTGCTTTCTAGCTCACAAAAATAATGTTAAACAAAGATTCACTTAGACATTCATTGTTGAAATCTAAGAAAAACAAAAGAACCATCCACATTCCATTGTCCTCATATCCTTGGAGCCTTGAAGGCTAGCTGAAAGACCAGGTGCTATGAATACTTGTACCTTATGATCGAAATGTTTCAGTTTTTACTCCGAATGGAAAAACTTATTTCCATACGGTGTTTAATGGATACCCAAAATCCAATCACAAAAGCAACACATAACAGGGAATTCATTAAGTTAAGCTCATGTATATAAGAAAAAAGAAAAAACCAGCAGAAACCAAAAAACCAAACTTTTTTCAGATATGAGAGCTACAGTCTACAGTAATAAGTTCATGCATAAAGTAACTTGAACAAAGAATCAAAAACTTAAAATGGGCTAGAAAAAAGAAAGCTCACGGGTCAGTAATGGCAGAGGTGGTGTAGAAAAGAGTAATATTATATGGGTCCTTTTTGCAGGCACCTCACAGTCACTGAACAACCCAAAACAAACAAACCCACTTAGCAATTCAGCCAAATTAGAGCAAGAATCTGTTCAACAGCCACTGGGATTGCCACTTTGCTCGTATTCAGCAGAGTGGTTGTTGTTGCTATAAAACCCCATGAAATTAGTCTGGTAAAGTAAGCAGCTTGTGCGCTTATTTTAATGAACTTTATTGTGTTTATGGGGAAGAGGAGTTTGGTGGGAAATAATGCATTGTGTGGGGAGCTATATGCAAATACCCAAAGAGGTGTCACTCTCTTGGGTCTTGAAAGCTGTGAGCTGTTGTATTTCCTTACGTAGCATCACATTCGCGCCTACGAAGTACGAATCGGTGTCACGTCATGAAAAAAAATATTTTACAAACGTAATGTGTTATGTCACTCGTTTTAAGAAAATGTTGGAGGTTAGATCCTGATATTTAAGGAGAATATGGGTTTTCAGATGCTGTGGATTCTTTTTTATTACTCTTTTTAATGGGCTAAATTTGATTCCAACTTCCAAGGGGTTCTGATTTTCATCTATTTCTTTTTCACTTCAACAATCCACAGAAAATTATTTACTCCTTGGTCACTTATGCTTCCAAATATGCATTTTTATTACATGTGAACTTTAAAATTGTTAATCAATAATCACTAATGAATAATGTATACTATATTGTATACTCACAGGGTCACACCGCTAGCTTATATTGAATATTTACTGAAAATCCCTTAACCCGACGAAATTATAAAATTTAACCAGTTCAAGAACTTTGGCCAAAAAAAAAAAAAAAACCAGTTCAATAACTTCAACAGACGAAATTGGATTTGATCTCTAAATTCAAAATTTGACATACTTATAAAATTTGATAGATTGCATTGAAACTTATGCTTCCAAATATGCATTTTTATTACATGTCAACTTTAAAATTGTTAATCACTAATCACTAATGTATAATGTATACCATATTGTATACTCACACGGTCACACCGCTAGCTTATATTGAATATTCACTGAAAATCCCTTAACCAGACGAAATTATAAAATTTAACCAGTTCAATAACTTTGGCAAAAAAAAAAAACAGTTCAATAACTTAAACAGAAGAAATTGGATTTGATCTCTAAATTCAAAAATTGACATACTTATAAAATTTGATAGATTGCATTGAATTTTTGAACAATCCTAGCTCAAGCTGAACCACAGTTGAATTTTAGACAACTAAGCAAGTATGGTTCATAGTCATTGTCATTCTTGAACCTCAAAAACTAGAAAGCAATTACCAAATTCGTGTACAAACGAACTAATCATATAACAAATCACCTGCTTTATTCTCCACCATCAAATCACCAAAACTAAGTGAAGAATCATACATGAGGGTACAACTTCATTAACCACAAAATATAAACTCTGCTCAGTTCATTACAATAATTAAGTAGTGCATATGCATAGAAGTAGAAAGGTATACACCAGAAATACAACCATTAGTTCAGCTGAGAAAGTTTGGAGAGACGAGGCTCTCCACATACGTCACAGCATAGAATGGAACAGGAAGGAAGGCCATTTGCCACTAACTTTTTACAAGTTCCATCCTTTGGATTACACAGAAGCAATTGCTTTCGATTTCTCGCCAGTAATATCTTGGTATTTTTCCAGTAACACAATGGCTTCAAAGAAAAATATGAGTCGGTCATCCAAATTGTAGTCCAAGACTCCTTCACATTATACTCTTTCATAACCCAAAACGAACGCTTCCAATTATCATGCTGGTGTAGTAAACAAAGACACCCTCTCAAAATGCCAGTTGTAAACTTTTTATGATCTGTGACAGATTCAGGTGGGGGCAACTCTGAGAACTTCTCCTCTGCTAAATCAAAAGCAACAATGACACATGGACCTCCAGGGCGCTCACATAACCAGTGGACAGCTCCGTTGAGAACAGTTCCTGAATCATCCGAAAGGTATTTGTAAGGTAAGTCTTCAAGCCTTTTCCAAGAGTTGTTTTTCAACGAAAAGATGAATAAAAAGCATCCACCAGAAATCTTGATGAACTTGTAATCGTTGATAGAAGGGGCATAACCAAAACTGTGTACATCAAAATCTACTGGTGGGTCCCCATATTGGATTGGCAGGAGGCAATCTGGTACTCTCAGGGACTCTCCAGTGGAAGGATTGAATATAAAGATGTCTTCTGGTAAAGGCATGATGCAGACCAAACCATTACAGGAACCCAATATTTTAACCCACCTAGGGAAGGGTTCGCCCTTGAGTGGAAAATCAAGCTCCACGGGCAACATATCGTCATCTATAGGTGCTTCATGGTCCAAGGAGAAGAGAGAATTATTAGAACTGAGAATGAGTTTCTGCCTCTGGGTTCGGTTGAGATGGGCTTCG
The DNA here is from genome assembly GCA_003254885.1 of Purshia tridentata. NCBI lineage: Eukaryota > Viridiplantae > Streptophyta > Magnoliopsida > Rosales > Rosaceae > Purshia > Purshia tridentata. The sequence continues at coordinate 8,448 of QANT01004993.1, forward strand.
ATGAAGTGGGGTTCAGTGGTAAGATGGAGCCATGACTTCGACACACACCTGAATCGACACACAGACTTGACAGGAAGCCGAGAGAGTATGTCCACAATGATATCCGGTGAAAGGTCTGGCATGCGTACTTCATTTGACATTGTAATATGATATGTGAGTAACTTTGAGCCACGTAACTCTGGTTTGCACCAAAGCCCAAACAAGTAAGCAATATCAATTATATACCAATTCCTAACTGATTTCCATACCCAACACTTTTTACTTTTGGATTAAAAAGGAGACAATTTTCACACACAACAAATCCTCTCACTTTCTTCTTCATGCCACCATTAACATTCTAAGAATAAAGTACTTAATCATCTCTTTGTGGAGAAAGTAGCATACCATCAGAAATTAATCTCGACTCACCATATACAAATCCATGACTTTATCATAAAATGCAGGTCTTTCTCTTTCTTTGTTTTTTCTACTCTTTTACATAAATGATAAACCATTGTAAAATTTGATATATGTATAAATAAAAAAGATAAACAATTGTTAAAAAAAAAAAAAAGAGTATTTATCTAAAGCCTCCCTTGTTATGGGTTTGGACATCAACACAAGTACACAACACCCTTGCAACACAAGTACACAACACCCATGTTCACAAGATTGCATACTCCACAAGTTCAAATGTGAAAGTAATATTCCAAGACTGCAAATTTTCCACAAGATTGAATTCTAATCAGGTATTAATGAGCATGGGTCTGTAAAAGTGTGTAACTTTCTAATGTTACGTACCCATATTTAAGAAATTAAAAACAAGTATAATAGCAGATAGAAATGTTAACCCACACAAGCATAATTTAAGATAAAACCCTTTTCATAAAGAAACTAAGCAAAATATTTCCAGACAAAAAAAAAGGAGTCATAGCTAGAAAATGTATTAAAATTGCAATAATACCGGAAATCAATACTCCTCTGCGGTTTAGAAAATGTAAATCCACCGACGGTGACAGTCTCCTTCCTCGTACCTTGGGTCGGTTGGTCTGCTTCTTCTTCAAGCACAATTGGCATTGCCAATACTCATTCTATCGGGACCATCTCCTCCCTCTCTCACTCTCTATCTCTCTCTGTGGAATAGAGAGGGGTAGAAATGAAGTCAACAAATAAGAGTCTTCGGTGACGTGTAAGAACCTTGGGTCGGTTGGTCTGCTTCTTCTTCAAGCACAATTGGCAATGCCAATATTCATTCTATCGGGACCATCTCCTCTCTCTCTCACTCTCTATCGCTCTGTGGTATAGAGAGGGGTAGAAATGAAGTCAACAAATAAGAGTCTTCGGTGACATGTAAAAAGAAGGAAGGATAATTTAGTTGAATAACATAAATTTAATATCAATTAAGTTTTTTTTACACTTATCTTTCCAAAATTTACATTTCTAGCCATTTTTCATATAAAATATCTATAATACCCTTCAAATAAAAAAAGTTTCTCGGCACAATCCCCCGCACCCACCGCCGGTGCTGCAGCCCCTATATATTGTTCATTAGGACACGGCGGCGACGGCAATTGAAAAAGTTTCTCGGCACAATCCCCCGCACCCACCGCCAGTGCTGCAGCCGCTATATATTGTTCATCAACCACTTCCTCCATCCCTCCTTCCTTCCCCCTCAAAATCGTATCTGGATTTAAATGGAAAAGAAGAAGAAGAAAATGTAAAAATTTCAAATGTGGACTTTTTTGTGAAATATTTGATCAACACGAAGAAAATGTTTGATATAAATTTCTGGTGACACAGTGGTAAAGGGTATTTTGGAACAAACTCGAGATATTTTTCAAGCCACCAATTGGAACTTTAGACAAGGTACACTTACTAGGACGAAATCGGAACTTGGAAGCCTCAATTAAACGAAATTATGAAACAGATAATAAAAAATAATAATAAGAACATGATGAAAGGAGTTTTGAAGCATTGAAAGTATAAGTATAAAGTTGGCATCATGCATGTAGTTTAAAAGGAAGAAGGTAATCACTCTCCCAAAAGGAGGTTAATTCAATCAAGTCTCATATAATACATAGACAAGCAAATAACAACTTTCAATCACAAAGAAAATACCAAAACCATAAAATCCAAAAATAAAGAAAATAACAACTTTTGATCATGATGAGAATTGGAAAGATGATTACTAGATTCTTTTAGCTTTCTCAAAAAGAACTAGAGTGATAGAGAAGAAAGAGAGAGAAAGTCGAGAATGAGTTGTTTGGCTTAAGCGAAAATGAAATGAATGAGGAGAAGTTAAACTACTTTTGTGGCGGGAGCCTGACTCATTCGCTTAAAAATTTGGAGCATGCCAAATGAATGCTTATTGAGAGGCAGTTATTACTGTTGGGGTGATCATTAACTCGACTAATTGGAGCATGCCAAATGAATGCTTATTGAGAGGCAATTATTACTGTTGGGGTGATCATTAACTCGACTATATGATAAAAATAGTATTATTGTTATAATATATATAATGATAAAGTATAATATGTGATAAAATGAGAAAAATTATTATTTTTCATTTGTTATTAATTTGTCCTTGTTTTTCTCAAAATAATTAAAGTCCTTTTTATAAGTTTTATTAGAGCTATAGAATAGTCAAATCGTTAGTTAAAGCAATAATTTGTGATTTGACTTTCTGATTGAAACAAAAATTAATAAAATTAGAACAATAAAGGATTTTATGAATTTTTCAAAGCAACTGGAATCATGTGAGGGTCTCAATGGAATATGTGAAGATTTATATAGAGTATGTGAAAGTATATATGGTATGGAAATGAATATGATACTTACAAGTAGGGTACTGGTTAGAAGAAAAAAATAACATAAATACCTAGAATGTATGAAATATGTAAAAGTTAAATTACAGCCTTTCCAAGGAGACCCTTAGGGACATTTATTTATTCATATAAGAATATCAAGAATCATATGCAACCCCATGATGATCAATTACAAATATGAGCATATATTAGCATGATCCATCAAATTAAAAGAAATGGGTCAGAACAAGAAAAAATGAATTAATTATACAGAAACCAAGAATTACAGCTTACAAGATCCTATATGTTTTCTCAACCTAGCTAGAATATATGATTCTATATATCAGCTTTGAATTTGCTATGAGATCAAGCATGATGCCCCAGCAGCTAGCCTTATTAGAACACGTAGAGTGCAGCCAATTCCTCCAAAGACTCCGATGTAACAAAGCTTGGATCTGCGTTCTCCAGCATCCATAACAGGTGATCAAACAGAACCACCTCACACTTCACCAAGATATGATCATGATCATCACCCTCAGCTCCTTGCTTGCTTTGCTTCGACTTGTCGATCAAGGCATTTAACAAAGGATGGTTCAGGTACTTGGAGCTAATCACATAACGCTTTCTTGTGCTTCCCACAAATATTATAGTTTGGTGATGATGATGATGATGATTTTCATGCATGTCATGACCATGGCCAGTAGTACTAGTACCCCATAAATCTTCCCTAGTGGATTTGGACCGTAGGCTACTATACGATGAGGACCTCCCTAGCTGCCTTGACAAGCTCTTGCACTTCCTCAGCAGCAAATTGATCTTCTTCATCGATCCTTATCTTTTTCTGCAGAGAGAACAGAGAGAGAGAGAGAGATGGGTTTATTGATTATGATGCAGAATTTAAGAGGTTGGCATATATAGGAGGCTTCAAGTACACTCACAAATTAAGCACAAATGTTAAAGTGTGTTTGAAGAAGTGAGGGGTTGGGTTGGTGTAAAGTCGTTGTTTTCCGGTGCTAGAAAGTGTGGGGTCTAAAGTGGCAACCGAAACGTTTTTCAGTGACATAAACAAGTCATCTTCTGCATTTTTTTTTTTTGGGTGAATAATGAATATGTATGTAATGGTGTGCTTGGTGGAGGCTTTTTACAACAGACAGAAAAGCACAGGCTTTTGTCACTGGCTAGTCAAGGCACCCATATGCATATGTAGTGTTAGCTATAGCTAGTAGCCTATAGTCCTGTGGTCTGCACTCGTCAAGACACCTAAACTATGAGGTTAAATGTCAGATCTGTTAAGAATAATTTTCAGTTTCTTTAGTCTTTACCAACTAATGATATATATATATATATATATTTAGTCTTTGGTCACATACTATATATATCTATATATATGCTCAAATTCAATTAAGCTGAGGAAAGTATTAAACAAGCATCTCCCCAGTTCAAAGCTGTATTCACCAACATCAACAAGCTCATCAATGAATAATTGGCTTGACAGTCAATTCAACTCTGTATTAATTCCTAATCAAGAGTGGATATGATTCTTAGCTAGATCAAATTAACATAATAAGAATATAACATGTCAAATATCTTGTAAGAGAACATTGTCTTTTTAAAACATTTATTAACTATCACCAATTTTAGTGAATTAAGGATCTATGTGGTGGTTTTAACGACAGCTTTTGCTTTTTTCCAACGGTTGGTTTGGTTGTGTCACAAAAACAAAAAAGAAAACCCTGTTTTTATTATTAATGATTTAATTAATTATACCAGCAACTAATCAAAATTTGATTAATCAAATGGGATCCTTTTGAATTGAATGACAAATGCAGCAGTGTCATCGTGAATTTTCTTAGCTACATATAGTCATGATATATAGCTTGCTAGCTGCTAACAGCGCTGCTGTCTTGTTTGTGAAATGGTAACGTCGAAAACTGCTTCTTCATGACACTTAACCCCGCAAAACATGCTCAGCCACACCATTTCTTGAGGCTCTTATCATCCTGCTGAAATCACTATTCACTAGTATGGACAAAGCTTGTTGCTAATAATGTCACATTAAGTATCTTATCTGCTCTACTGCCTACATTCTTCTGTAGCTGGACAATATATTATGATAATAAAATTCATTTCAGGGGCGACAATTGATGTTAGTGTGTCGTGTTGGTGTTGGTGTTGGTGTTAGGTTGAGATATGAGCATTTAGCTAATTATTAAGATCAATACAATCAGTTAGTTTCATTTTTGAGTTAGGTGCGTGGATCCGAAACACAAATTATATATAAATACAATTCTAATTACACAAACACTATAATGTTCACTCCTAATGTGTTAATTTTGTTTTGATTTCGAATTGTATTATTAATTCTCACCTATAAACTCACTTGGTCAAGATCAAATAATTAGCACAAGTGGGACCTGGGCATGGCAAACGCCGCTAAGAGTGTGCTTGTGGAGAACAATGAACATTTTCTCCAACTTTCGCTTCCAAGTGAAAGCGCTGGGTCTTCACTTGCTTAGAAGCAAAAGCATATCATCTATCATATAATGAAGTGTTGAAACAGGACCAAAAAACTCATTGTCCCCCTTCTTTTTTGACAACATAATTAAATCCTTGTCCCATTGATCCCAAAATCAAGACAAATTATGCTTATTTGTAGATAGAGACATCTGATCTTCGTTGCTTGCTAATTAAGGAATTTGTCCGTGCAGCTGCCCCTTAATTCTTTACCAATTCTCAATTGGAGTTGAAGATTTTTATTACATTTTCATATAAAATTTACAAAGTACCTCATATTCTTAAGAATACAATATTTCAGAATCTTACACTGCCTATAAACACATAGCATGACAAGAAAAGCAAAAACATTAGCAAAATTTTAATTTATAGTATTTGAAAATTGCCCATAAACACTTTCCAATTCATCTATCTGTATATGAAAAGGTTAAAGATACAATGATATCCCTTAAATAGAGAAAGGCCTAGTGACATTTGGTCACCCCTTTTCCTTTAATTTCCACCATGCTTTCTTCAATATGTTGAATTTCAAAATCAAGTTTCTAATAATGTCAACAATCAATTGAGCTATTTACCCGACAAGCAAAATTTTTTATAGTATTCTTGGCTGTAACAAAGGAAAACTTCATCGTCCTGAATATTCATCATCCCACATTCAGGACTTGCATGTAAATCAAAATCCATCTTGTGAAGCGAGCTACACCTAATTGTTTCCCCGACTTAGAAATAAGCTGCTTCCTATGAGCTGTTATACGTTAAAACGAAACAGCATCACATCTCCTTCTTGCACAATGTATTCTTTACCCTCAGATCTCAACTGCAAACATCAAAGTTGCTTAGGTGAATCGGTTTCAACTAGAATGATACTAAGGGGAAACAGATTTTGCACATCTATTTGATCAGGGAAAAAAGATGTGCTTGTACACATGGTACTCTAATTAAAGCTAGTAGGTAAGAAAGCAGCCAACTTACAAGTCCTCTTTCCCTTGCTGCAGCAAGTGAACCAGCAGCAACAAAATCATCATAAGACACCTTGAAAAAAAAGAAGAAGGACAAAAATAGAATTTATTTTCAAATTTTCCAGGTATCATTTAAAGGTGCAAGGCAATGAGCTCTTAGTTCCAGTAACATTCTGAGATACTTTAATAATCAGTGAAAATCCCACTATTTTGATAGTGATTTACATCTTTAAAAAGAGCAAGAAAATAAAATTAGCATTTTAGCACTCCGTCATTTGGTTTTAGATGAACAAGTTCTCCATATTAACTGATTATGCTGTCTTGAATATTGTATAAAATTTATATAGAATTGAGTGGTCTGAAGCTCACTTCTATTCAAGAAATTAAGATCAATTCTTTAGTCAAATGAAATAGCTATTATCAATAGTTATAGGATGTCAAAGTGCTCCTCCACAAAGGATCACCAAGCCACACAGAGATGGACAAACAAGAAACAAAGATTTGAATTATTTCAATTTCTCATACCTTTTTGAAGTGATCACATACCAAGAACATAGACACCAAAAAACTTCCATGATTCATGATTATCAGAGTTGTAATGCTCAAAGTTGCAAGAATATTAATTTTATCAAATCTTCTAAAAGAAAATTAAAATTTCTATCTACGACTCTTACTGTCTCAGCTCGAATGAAACCTTTCTCAAAGTCAGAGTGGATGACCCCAGCAGCTTGTGGTGCAGACATTCCTAAATCAACAGAGAACAAAAATCAGAGCATAACATGATATGATGAACAAGTTGCCCATCATACTTTTTAACCTATCTACATTTACTTCACGGCACCAAGGAACCTTCTTTTCCATCCAAAAGAAAGAAAGATAGCAAAGAAAATTGAAAATATAAACGAATTCTATGTAAACATGTTGCCATATATGATATAAAGAACAGCATAGGCTCTGTTCTTTCTTGAAGCATTTCAAGGTCCAGTCAGAGGTATTTTTCCATATCTCTATACAGTATAATACACATTTTGTATTTAACATAAGCAAAGCTCACCTGCAAGTATAGTCCATGCTTTTGTTTCCTGTGTACAACATGAGAACAATCTTCTTAATACAATGGTTATACACATCACATTCAAAAAAAATTCACAAACTCATCTTTTTCACCTTCTCTCCGGTAGTAAAGTAAGTACGGAGCCCCAAAACGCTATATGTTGCTCTGATAAGGTTTCCAAGACCACTTTCACTAACACCAAGAGATTGCAAAAATTCTGTTCTTTCTTCACATGGTAGTTCAGTAAGCTCAGACTCAACCTGCAAGTACAAACTTTCTAGTTCACACGCCTAGAGTGATAATTAAGGCTCACAAAACAGTAGGAAGCCAAACCTGCTAGTCTAAACAAGGTAGCACTAAAACCCTATCAAACATTACATGCAGTAAGACGGGCACATGCTGTGAAAAAATTTCTCAAGTTCAAACTATAATACTTCTGTTCTGATGTATCACCAAACCTGTGCTGAAATTGTGACTAGTCCAGATTGCAACTCAGAAGCAAGGTTCATCACTTCTTTGACATGAGGATTATATCCAGGTTCAGCTAGATCAGATTCTGCAACATTAGCAACATATATAACAGGCTTCATTGTAAGCAAGCAAAGTTGCTTTACAGCATCCTTTTCCAAATCTGTTAAAGCAACCGATCGGGCTGGTTTTCCGTCCATGAGTGCACGCTGAATTCTGTCCAAGGCAGACCTTTCTGCATCCTCCTGAAAAGAGAATACTTTTGTTTCTATGAGTTTTAGACAGCCTTAATACTTCTTAAATGTAGGAGAAAAAAATGGAGACATAGGGAGATGATGGCAAATACTTGTACACTGTACATACAGTAAGTTCAAAGAATGGTATAATACTATACCTTAAGTTTGGATTGTGAATCTTTTGCCTTGCTTTTCTTGAGCTTCTCCATTCTTTTCTCAATCTGCATTTCTTGTGAATAATACAATTTAGTTCAATCAGGTCATCTCATTCTACGCTTTATAATTGTACATTAAAGACAAATAAGAGATTGTAGAGGTTATCAGGACAAGGAACTTTCAGACAGTGTATCTAAAAGAAAAGGTGCTCCTGAGGCATCAAAAACAAATGTTAAGTAAATCAACAACTTTGAACCATAAAACGGCTAAGCATTTGGACAGTAATTTGCTTTAAACAAAAACAAATGTTAGGAGGCCATCTTTATATATACAGCTAGGATAAGGCTCTCTGATAGTTCACCTACTAAATCATAAATTGACAAACTTACGAACAAAATATAAGTCCTTGTACCCATCCATCATGCATGCCAATTCAAATCAATTGGATTCTAAGTTCCAACAGCTATTTTGATGCAGAGAAGGTGACTAAAAGACCAACTGATCTATTATAAAACAATGTAACAAAGATTAATATCCAGAAAGTTCTCAGTTGGGAGGTGAATCAATCAACACCTCCAAAGCTGACAAGGATGCACTACATCACAAGAAACAGGTAAATCAGAACTAAAACTTTCACAAGAAAGATAGTTTAACTGTGTAGAACAATGTTAATTAGCAAACCTGGTCAAGATCTGAGAAAATAAGCTCCAAGTTGATAACTTCAATGTCAGACTTGGGATCAACTTTCCCATTCACATGAACAATGTCATTATCTTCAAAACAGCGAACAACCTGAAAGAACAATTGGCCAATAATAATGTAGATCTGAGAAGTGCTGACGGAAAAGCACTACTGCACACATAACAAAAAGATATGAAGGATTTCCATGACATGGTTCTTCCGCTCTAAATTCAGACTTATGAAATAGTTTACATCTCAGTAGTCCTTCAATTAACAGAACAAAGCAACTGTTTTCTAAATTAATTTGAAAGTTTCTTTTACAAAAGCCACATCCATTGCAGTGGCAAAGGAGAATCCTCAAACACCTATCTAGAGACCTGGTAATTCGTTTCCCTACTCATACAATGCAAATAATGATTATATTAATGTGAACAAGGAGCAGAAGCTGTGCTCCCTACTCCTCCCCCCACACCCCCCCTTCTCTCTCTCTCTCTCTCTCTCTTTCTCACATGCACACCCACACAAAAGTTATTAAGCAACATAATAAACAACTCCACTAGGACATGCAGGATTTTAAGTACAGAAAAGAATGGTAATCACAAAGTAATACCAAAAATAAATAAATATATAAATGGATAGGAACCTGAAGTACAGAGTCCACCTCACGAATATTTGATAAAAACTTATTCCCTAAACCCTGCAGTGATGAAGAAAAAAAATTGAGCTGATGCATTCTAACATGTTTACATTAGAACTTAAAGACAGAACGTGAAAAAGGAAAGAATGAAAAAAAATATATATTGACTATGCAATGTCACCTCCCCTTGACTGGCTCCCTTGACAAGGCCAGCTATATCTACAAGTTCTATAGATGCTGGGACTGCTCGCTGAGATTTGCTGAGATCCGAAAGCACGTTGAGACGCGGATCTGGAACTCCGACAATTCCTACATTTGGCTCTATCGTGCAAAAAGGAAAATTGGCAGCTTGAGCCTTCCCATTCTCAACCTACGCTCATAAAATCCTTTTTATATATCAATACTATGTATTACTTATAACACACTTACCAGTATAGAAGACAGTAATATGAAAAAGCCATCCAACATAATTTTGTCAGTAAACTTAGATGAAAAATTGAACACTCCTTTCTCTTGGCTGAAAAGATGAAAAGGGTACATAATTATTGATGCAAAGTCTGCAATCTTATATTATAAATATAATCTTTTACTTTTAGCCCCAAAGCAGAATGTGCTTGGTGTCTTGTTTTTGTTTCAGGTCTAAGTTTTTGGGAATGTAAGAAAAACATGTTATAGCAGCTCAGTGTATCTTAAAATTAAATTCATTAAGTTCACAACACCATACAGACAGTTAGTGCAATGCAATTTCAAAATAGTGCACAGACAAACAGAAAACATATCAAATCCAAACAGAAAACATATCAAATCCAAACATAACTATCTGCTATTGCTTGCATTATCCCAGTAACCAAACAGAGAAAGAGGGTTGGTGAAACATACGACGGCGTTGAAGAGAGTGGACTTGCCGACATTAGGGAGGCCAACGATGCCGGCTTTGAGGCTCATGCTTATCTTGGACGAGGACGCAGAGAATCGCCGCCCTCTGCTTAAACTAGTCCCTACGACTCCCATGAGCTGATAATGAGTCCTCTGCGTCAGTGGAACAAGCAGAGAAGGAATTAGCTGACTGCATAGTGCTGTTCGAGCCATTTGAGTTGGGAACCACAGAGATTGAGCACGAGAGAGAGAGAGAGAGAGAGAGAGAGAGAGAGCACAGTTCAATTTATCTGTTTGCGGGGAAACGTATAAATATTAAGAGGGAAAATTAAAATGTTTTTACTGAATTTTCATTTGGCTTATTTTATGTGTGTGTGCAAAAATGGAGCCATTTTTTCTTTTAGCCCATAAATTGAAAAATCTAAAAAATAATAATTCATGTTTATAGTATTACAATAGTACTATGAAATGCCTACACATTTCTATGATTTTATTTTCTTTTGGTAAGCACTATAAGTTTATTTTCAATGGTAAAGTTATTGATGTAATAAGGTATGAATATGTTGGCCAACAAAAAAATAAGGGTATGAATGCTATTATATTCAAATACAAAATATGGTACAATTGTTAATGTAACAAGGTACAAAGTACAAACAACAGAAAGTAAATGCATTAAAGAAAAAAAAAATGCCAAAAGATATAAATATAATAGTTGATGGAGAGGTGTTGTAACGGTGTAACATACTAACCTGGTAGGATTGACAGAAGTGTAATATGTTAGAATTAAAAGCGTCTCCATAAAATTTTAGAAGATTACATAAAACATAGCTTTAACCTTCGTTCTCGTAAACGATAAATTATTTTGTATAAATGATAAGTTATTATATGCTATAACCAACCTACGTGTTATAATATGAGTTAATATTATTAATAATATACTTTATAAATATAAACACATTGTCTAACAATACCCTTACACGCTCACATAGCAGTATAGTTATACTAATAATATTTCCTCTAAAACCTTCCATAATTTAAGATTTCTTTAAAAGTTTTTCCAAAATCATATTAAATAGATAGAGCTCTCCAAACTCTCCTAAATTTCCAATGTTCAAATGTTATATGATTTGGGAAAGATTTGGGATGCTATAAGATAAGTCAAGAGTTTGATTCTCTTTGATAATCTCTAATGTGATATAATATTATTAAATTAATAGTTTATGTTCATTATATTTTTCATTTGTAATTGTTATAAATCGAAAACCTTTCCATGTGCTTACATATTATGATATCTAGCTAGCAATCTTGTCAAATACGAGCTTATGCAGCCCAGGTCTATACCTGATTTGTTTGCCATTCCGGGCAAGGCACTTGAAGTTATATAGTAAAAATATACGAAGCTCGTAGGTTTTGAATGAATTTGATTATATGTTGCTAATAAAAATGTGATTAAGTAGTAGTGCATCATACAAATGAGGTGTTTTGAACTAGAAAAGTGGTGTGAAGAGATTCAAATTTGAGATTTCTTTAGTATTGTAGAGATAAGTACTACCAATTGGTAACTTCTTATTTGAATATATGTAGTTATACATATCAATTTAGGTGTATTCTTATTTGTACGTCATAAAGCTTACATAAACACCCCACAACCTACTTCAACTCTCACCGTTCCATTCCATCTATAGCAAAAGAAAAAACCTCTCACCATTCCATTTCTATTTTGATACCAGTCAATATATATATAAATGTTGGTCTCCTTATCCCACCTAAGCACCTAAGCACTACCTCAATTACAAATTACAATAGTTGGTCTCCTTATCATCATACATCTCATCATCTCTATTTAATTTATATAAAATAAGAGCATATATACACCGGAACCCATTAATAAAAAAAAGTGAAAAAAGAGACAGATGGATGCATCTCCTTTTCAAACTTGCCCTTTTCCTCTTTGCATAGAAAGTAAGCCACCACCACCACCCTCCCATAATTGTGGGCATAAAACAAACCACACACAAACAAAAAAAACTCTAAAAATTGCTTACCACTTCGCTTCTACAATCTGCCCTTTGCTTCTTTATTTATTTTGAAAAAAAATAAAAATTCAACAAATAGTTTATTAACCAGTAACCTTTTCAGAAAAATATAAATATATAGTCACCTCACCGTCCTCTCTTTATTTTATCAATCGATCGACCCAACTTCCACTTAATAAACCAAAAAATTATATATAAAAAAAAAAAAAATCTCAATCTTTATCCCCTACCTAGGGTTCTCTCTTTCTCAAAAAAAAAAAAAAAAAAAATCTCAATCTTTATCCCCTACCTAGGGTTCTCTCTTTCTCTCGTCTCACAAATCCAACCCCAAAGGGAAGGCTTTGCCAAAACCATGAATAAGTGTACCCAAACCACTGTACAGATCTTCTCACCAGCTTCCTTTTTCCATCTTAGCAGAAACCCCACAACAATTTCAGCTTAAAGGGTTTTTGCTTCTTCATTATTTAGGTGCAGTTTGCTTTGGGGATTTCAGGTGTCGATTGTTGTTAGGTTTTTAGTTACTGGGTTCTGTTCTGTTTTCTAAATATATAAAAGATATATATATAGAAGAGTGTAGGATATGGAGGGGTTTGAGAGTGGGGGTAGTATTCATGAGGCTCCCTCTTCTATCCCTCAAGATCTCAGCCGACTTAATTCATCAGGTTCGCTTCTTTTAGCTTCCCGGGATTCTTGTGTTATTTATTCTACGTTTTGCTTTGATTTTTTGGTTTTATAGTCTGTTTATAGATCTGGGTTGTGTTTAGCTGCTGTTAAAACTGACGACTCAAAGTGAGAAATTTTGAACAGTGAATTGCTTATGAAGAATTTGCAACTTATTGCTAGAAACCAAATGGAACAGTGTAGATTGTTGAATGTTTTAAAGTGTTTTCGGTAACTCTCTGATGTGTTGTTCAATTTGGTGATTGGACCATTCTTTGATGCGTGGATGTTTGAATGTAGTTATTAACTACTTTTTGGTTCAGCTTAGGTTTGGAATAAATTCTGGACGATGGTATAGTATAATTATGATTCGATTCACTATTTAGAATGGCTTTCAAATAAAAAAATTATAGTCCTATCAGAAAAAAGAATGTTATTAAATCAAAAGAATTATAGTAAAACTCACAGTCATTCTGAGGTCTCCATACTTCATAAACAGTTCCTCTTAAAGGAAGCATATCATTAATTATGTGATGAATTGCATTCAAGTTTCAACTGTACCCCTAAATATGTGTTTAGCAATATTCTTTCATGAGTTGTTTGGCTTATTGATTATATAGTTGCATGGTGCTTTATAGAAAAGGTGATTTTCCCCTTCATTGATGTAATTATTTGAAGTTGATTTGTGTTCTTCCTTTATGCAGAAGATGCAGTATTTGATGCATCACAATATGCATTTTTTGGTAAAGATTCAGTTGAGGAAGTTGAGTTGGGAGGCTTAGAAGAAGAAGAGGAGGCTGCGGTTGGGTTCGGTGAGGAGGAGTTTCTATATGATAGAGAAGAGGTTACACCTTTTCTGTGTCCTTGTTTCTTTTGATCTCATGATTTATTGTCTTTTTAGTAATATTTTTACGATAATCCCTTTGGAATATCCATGTGCAACCTTTTTTTTTTGGAACTGTACGTCATTCTGTTTTCAAATTGTTGGTTGTTTGTCTTGTATCCTTTGTATTTTTTTTTTAAATTCTTTTAAACAGAATGAAGCATATACCATTAGCTGTGTGCCATACATAGCTTTTTTGTATGTCACATGTTGACATTATAGCTAGTCTATGGCTGATCTGGGCAAGTTAATTATGCATTCAGCTGATGGCCAAGCTTTAATTTAAATAGATGAACTGGATGAATAGTTTCTTGTTAAACAAGCTTCTTTTGCTAAGATATATGGTACAACAGACTTCTGGACCACTTTACATGCTGGTGTATTTTACTTTCTCCCCCTCCCTCTCTCCCCATGTCTCTTTTCTCTTCCTAAAATTTCGCTTGAGTAGGTATTCAATAGTATGAAATGCAGTTGTAAATTCTGATATTGATTGAGAGTGCTCAAGTGCAAGAATTTTCAACTGGTTACTGACTGTTCTTTTCTTATTGGCAGGGTGATGTATCTATATCTGATATTGATGACCTGTCTTTAACTTTTGAAAAGGTTAGTTTACTACAGATATGAGGATGCATGTGGTAAAGATGAATGATTTTTATTTATATACTGGATTAACATGAAGCGTGTTGTAAATTAATTCTGATTAATGTTACTTATCAATTTCTTTCTCAATGTTAATATTTGTGTCCTATTTTTTGTTTTGAAATCTTACTATCTATATACATGGAGTACAAGTGCATAAACGTAAAATGATGGCCTCAACGTTATCTGCCTATGTTGGGAGCCTAGAGAAATGTGGGGAAACAGTGTTTAAGATCTCCCACATGCCTGTCTTTATCTCAATGAGTGTTAAATTTCTCTTAGAATTTCTCACTACATTCTGACCATTCAGTTGGTAAAATAGGATTTGAATAATATGAGGGTTATTTTGTGTATGTTGATATACAGCATGAAGAGTGGCACTATTGTTTGCCTAGCGGCTGCTATCCTTGGCCTTTTTTTTGCTAATGTTTTAAATTACCATATAGTATTGACATAATGCTATGTAGCCACGTGGTAATAGAAATTATTTAGCTTTTTCAAAAAACTTTTCCGAATTAATAAGTTTCTGTAGAGAGATTGAATTGACATCTAATATTAGTCCAAGAATTCTGCTTCTTGCTAGTCTGCTGTTGAAAGTTTACGCAGAAAAATTTTATTGACTGTTTTGATGATGGTTATGCTCATGGCTGTTTTCTCATTGTTGTCAGTATATCTTGAGGCCTTTTTGTTTTGTGCTCTAAGTTGGGTTTTTGTTGCAGTTGAGCAAGGATGTAAGTGGAATAAGGAGTTCGGGAGTAATTGGTGATAGAGGATCTAGAGAAAGTGAGTGCAAATATGGCGTATTTCTTTCTGTTATGTTGAACCCTACCTCAGACCTGGTCATTTAGTGACTCATAAATTATTTTCGCTTGATTTCAAAGACTTTATTTGTTTTTATTCTCTCAACCAAATTTTTTTTTATTTACTTTTTGTGGCTGAATTCTTGTGATGTAAGGTATAGATATAGCTAGCGATTTCCTGTTGGGTGGATCTATGCCATATTACAGTGCAAAACCAAGAAGTGAAATATTTTCTGTTGACTTTTTGTTTTTGACATGTACTTCATTCTATCCTTTGAAAAGTTGTATTTAAGCTTTAATGAGTTGAAGTCCAATGGTGATGAATATAAGTTATTGGTTTCTGTCATAAGGTATTTTTAGTGATGCATCTTTCCTTCTATAAATTTTTTGTTTCTTATGAAAAAGGTTGGAGTCTTCTAGTTATTTCTGCTGCTATGCATTTTGGACTTAAATAGAAGGATTGGGCATGTTTCTGTAACGTATATCATAGATTTATTTTCATTTCTGACATAAGTAGTTAATATGGGTACAAAACTTAGGAAGAGTTGTAAGTAATGGGAAATAGGAATTCTCCAAGTGTATTTAAAAAGAGTGAAACATTGTAAGAATGTTATTCTTTCCTTTGGACCAACACATAATTCATGTTAATGTAACTTCTTGTCATCTACTGCTATATGCTGCTCTGGTGTTCTTCAGTCTTGCCTTTCAGTGATAATTGAAATCCTGAGCATTTTTTTTTTTGTGTTTCTGGTTTTGGTATGCTGGATGAGCAGATATAATTTTTCTAATTATGACAAGTTTCTTTCAGGTTCATCTGCTGCTGAGTGGGCACAAGAAAGTTTTTCTAACTGGATTGATGAAGAGATATTTGATGCTGAAAGCATTCAGGATGGGAAACGGTGGTCTTCGCAACCATTTTCTTCTTCTGCTCGTCCCGCAGAATCAATGCCTTTGTACAGAACTTCTTCATATCCTGAGCCCCAACAGCAGCAGCAGCAGCAGCAACAACACCAACAACACTTTTCCAGTGAACCAATTCTGGTGCCGAAATCTTCTTTCACTTCATATCCTCCTTCAGGTGGCCGATCTCAGCAGGCATCGCCCAACCGCCAATCAAGCCACCTGAACCCATATCTTGCTGGTGGACCCCAGGGGGGATTATCTTCACAAAACCTCTCTCCCTACTCTAACTCTCAACTTCAAATGACTGGATTACCTCATGGATCACACTTTGGTGGAAATTTGTCTCAGCTTACACCTGGTCTCTCTGTTAATAGCCGACCCCTAAATCAATGGGTCAACCAAGGTGGTAGATATGGAGATCATTCTAGTCTTATAAACAATCTATTGCAACAACAGTTATCTCATCAGAATGGTTTAGTGCCTCCACAATTGATGCATCAGCCACAGTCGCAGCCACAGCATCCTAGAATGCACCATCCAGTTCAGCCATCATTTAGCCATTTGTCAATGATGCAATCGCAACTATTTAACCCCCATATATCTCCATCCCCGCCCTCAATGAACAAGTTTGAAGCAATGCTTGGGTTGGGTGATCTTAGAGATCAAAGGCCAAAATCAGCTCAGAAAGGTAGGCAGAATATGCGTTTTTCTCAACATGGATTTGATACAGGTAGCCAGAAGAGTGATGGTGGGTGGCCACAGTTTAGGTCCAAGTATATGACATCTGATGAAATTGAGAGTATCCTCCGAATACAACTAGCTGCAACGCACAGCAATGACCCATATGTGGATGATTATTACCATCAGTATTGCCTTGCAAGAAAATCTGCTGGGGCGAAGTTGAGACATCATTTCTGCCCAACTCTCTTAAGGGATCTTCCTCCTCGAGCACGAGCTAATACTGAACCACATGCTTTTCTCCAGGTTGATGCTCTCGGGAGGGTTCCCTTCTCTTCTATACGTAGGCCTCGTCCTCTTCTTGAAGTTGAGCCTCCAAATTCATCTGCTCTTGGCAACACTGAACAAAAGGTTGAGAAGCCGCTAGAGCAGGAGCCAATGCTTGCTGCTAGGGTTACAATTGAGGATGGGCTTTGTCTTCTCCTGGATGTGGATGACATTGATCGTTTTCTACAATTCAATCAGCTCCAAGATGGTGGAGCCCAGTTGAGACGTAGGCGGCAGGCCTTGTTGGAAGGGCTTGCATCATCTCTTCAATTGGTTGACCCACTTGGCAAAAATGGCCACACCGTAGGGCTTGTTCCTAAGGATGATCTTGTGTTTTTAAGGTTAATCTCTCTACCCAAGGGCCAGAAGCTCCTTGCAAAGTACCTTCAGCTCCTTTTTCCAGGTGGTGAACTCATGCGAATAGTCTGCATGGCCATCTTTCGTCATTTAAGGTTCTTGTTTGGTATCCTCCCTACTGATCCAAGGGCGGCAGAAACTACAAATAATCTTGCTAGGGTTGTTTCATCATGTGTTCGAGGTATGGACCTTGGTGCTCTTAGTGCCTGTCTTGCAGCAGTGGTTTGTTCCTCAGAGCAACCCCCACTTCGTCCACTTGGAAGCGTCGCAGGTGATGGGGCCTCCCTCATTCTTAATTCAGTTCTTGAGAGGGCAACTGATCTCTTAACTGATCCTCATGCTGCCAGCAACTACAATATGACCAATCGGGCACTCTGGCAGGCCTCCTTTGATGAATTCTTTGGTCTTCTGACCAAATATTGTGTAAATAAATATGATACTATAACGCAGACACTGATAATGCAGGGTCTTGGCTCAGATGCAGCCAGAGCTATTAGTCGTGAAATGCCAGTTGAGCTGTTGCGGGCAAGCCTCCCTCACACTGATGAGCACCAGAGACAGCTGTTGTTGGATTTCACGCAGAGGTCCATGCCCATAGGAGAATCTAACAGTCACGATGGGGGAAATGGTGCTCACATGAATTCAGAGTCTGTGCTGAGTTGATGCTAAAACATGTGAGGATATGTTATTTTGGCAGCTGAGAAACTGAATTTCGGGAAGAAAAAAGAATGTGAGCGTGGCCATTCTATTGGACTGCAAAATTGTTGGGTTCTTTTCTACTTGTGATTTTACTTATGAGTGAATGCAACATCTTAAGCGAATAAAGTGGGTGTATAAGGGCACATATATGATTCGGGTTAGTATTTTAGGTTCACAATGTTTTTTCTTAATTTCATGTTTCTTCAGCGGAAAAACTTGTAAGCAAGCCTCTCTGTTTGTAATCCTTTTAATCCGTGGATGGTACAGGTTACCTTTTTATATTTTTTAGGGAAGGAGGGAAGTAGATGATGTTCCTCGACTTAGGAGCTTATTTTGATGCTCTGTTGTGGAATTCTAAAAAATAGAGATATAGGAGGCCTTATTTTGATCCTCTGTTGTGGAATTCTTAAAATAGAGATGTAGGAAGGGTATGTACATTGTTGATTTCCCTGTCTTGTAAAAAAAGGGTGACGAGGTGCAGCAGTTGATTTCCCACTCTTGAATTCAGATTAATGTCAAAATCTCAAATATTTCATATCACAAGAAATAAGCCCTAAGCAAGTGAGATTAATTGGTGCGTCCACATAGATGAGAAAGTAATGCACCAAGTCTCACAATTCTAAACGCATCCACTTCAAGATGTGCTTCGAACTTAACTTACATGGATTTGGTCCTAGTTTCTTGCTTTTAATATAATCAACTAAAACAAGAGAATAATGCTTCCCCTCTGGTTGGTTGGAGGACTTCTTCCAATCCCTTCTTATAAGAGCATGTCATTTTTGGTCTTTTTATGTTAATTAAATAAAAAATTATTTCATAAATCGAATGAAAAGTATGTCCAATTTGTTTACTGGGCTATTGGTTTAGGAACCCTTTGTTCTACTTTTTGTCCTAGTGAACTGTTAAGTTCTCGTATATTTGTTGAGTACTATACACCAACTTTTGGTGTCTTCAAGTTTAACTCAAGACTCAAAAAGTTACCATCTTAAAGGCCCCAATTATGAACTTGTATGCATGAAAACTGCGTGCTTTACAACTACTGTTGGTAGCAAACTTGTACATTCCGCATAGAATACAACCCCAAGAACTCTATCTTTTCTTTCTTTTGCCTATTTCAAGCTCTCAAAAAAGTTAAAGTACTACACATCACTCAGAATCTGCCACGAAGATTGAAAATAAAAGTAGCGAGGAAAAAGAAAAAGAAAAAGAAGATAAACATTGCATTTATAAGCATCATGTGCAAGTTCCATACGAAATGCAAAGAAAACATTAAATTACATAAAGCATGGTCTACGTGACATGCTAAATTTATATACTTTATATTAAATATAGAATGGCTGTTGCTCCCAAGAAGCAAGAAATTAATGAGAAGAAAAAAAGTCCATGCTAGCTTCAATATATTGGGGATCTAACTTTGTTTTTTAAAATCTTGGCCACGAATCACATTGTTCAATCTTGGCTGTGTAATTATCTTGAAACTAACGTGCCACTTTAAAACAGATAGAAGGGGCATCAACTTGTCTCACTGGTCAAATTAAGGCCGACACTCAAGCGTAAAAAGAGAAGAGTAATCAAGTAAACAAAGTATGCATTGATTAATTAATTGACTCCACCCATTATATTCTAGCCCAAAAGTTGCTCAATGAAAATTATTAATTGTATTCTTACGTGTTAAGATCAACCTACAATATCAACAAATAAACAAATCTAAGTTCTTTTTTTTTACACAATTATTAATATCTATAACTTTAAACTCTAAATAATACCTTTAAAATTTGTAGATATGTTATATTTGATTGGATTAATAACATCTCGGTGGTTTTTAAGAGAGGCGAGTAATTAAATAAGTGGACAATAATAGCAGCACTTTACTACTCTTGCTATTAATATGCACCTTCCAGGTTACACTCTCTCTGTTCTAGGCACTTAAACAGAGCAATCTACCACTAGCTGCACCAGTGGTCCACTACTACTACTACTACTACTGGTACTCTTTCACAGGGAGGCTCTAGTAGTTTTCTTGAACATGGGTTCATCAGAATACCCTCTGTTTCAAGCATCCCCAAAACGCTCAGCCATGCACAAAGTCCCTTCTCTAATCGCTGATGGGTTTCTATTTGTTGGAGGTGCATCTCTGGCTCTCTCTCTGGTTTGGGCTCTGCTCACCTTCATAAACCCCAACACAAGCTTCGACTCCATCATCACCTGGAACACAGGTACTCGAGGCCTTGACTTGGGCCATGACCCATCTGAGCCCACATTCTATGACGACCCGAATCTCAGTTACTCCATGGGGCAACCAGTGGAGGACTGGGATGGGAAGCGCAGAGAGTGGCTGAAGCTCCACCCTTCTTTTGCTGCCGGTGCTGCAGGTGATCGGGTCCTCCTCGTAACTGGGTCTCAGCCTTCTGTGTGTAAAAACCCAGTTGGTGATCACTTGCAGCTGAGGCTGTTCAAGAACAAAGTGGACTACTGTAGAATCCATGGCTATGACATCTTTTACAACAATGTTTTGTTGAATCCAAAAGGGAAAGGGTTCTGGGCCAAATACCCACTTCTAAGAGCTGCCATGTTGGCTCATCCAGAAGCCGAGTGGATCTGGTGGGTCGACTCGGATGCAGTTTTCACAGACATGGAGTTCAAGCTTCCATTGGAGAGGTACAAAGACCACAACTTGGTCGTACATGGCTGGTGGCACATGATATACAAGGAGCAGAGCTGGACTAGTCTGAATGCTGGGGTGTTCTTGATCCGGAACTGCCAGTGGTCCATGGACCTCATAGAGGAATGGGCCAGCATGGGCCCACAGAGCCCAGACCATGAAAAATGGGGCCGAATCCAGAAGTCGTTGCTCCAAGACAAGTTATATCCGGGGTCAGATGATCAGTCTGCTCTGATTTATCTTCTTCTGAAACAGAAAGAAAGATGGGCGGACAAGATTTACTTGGAAAGTGAGTACAACTTCCAAGGGTACTGGTTGGGAATAGTGGATGGGCTTGATAACATCACCAAAGGGTACACGGAGGTTGACAGAGAAGTGGGTATTTTGAGGAGGAGGCATGCAGAGAAGGTGAGTGTGTTCTATGGAGCCATGAGAGAGCAGTATCTCAAGGACATGGGATTGTGGAAAGAGTACTTCAGGAGGCCTTTTGTGACACACTTCACTGGGTGTGAGCCATGCAGTGGGGAGCACAACCCCACTTACACTTGGAAAGCTTGTTGGAATGGCATGCAAAAAGCTTTGAATTTTGCGGATAATCAAGTGCTTAGGAGATTTGGGTTTGTGCATCCAGACCTACTCAACTCAGCTTTGGTGTCTCCCCTGCCATTTGATTTCCCTGCTTAAGTGGTTATTAAATTTCTTTTGTGCAATTTGTGCTTTTGCTTCTGGAAAAAGAAGAATGTGTAAATATGTAGGGAAACTTTGTTTGAGTCTGATGCTCCTTGATTATGTTGAGAAGTTGGGTTCTTAGACAACAAATTTTCCTGGTTTAGATGCTAGATATTTACTAGGTTGGAGCATCTAAATCTACATAAATGTCATGCTCAATATTAGCATGTCTCAGTCTTGATCAATGATCATTAGCAATCAACACCGAAAAGCACATGTTTTCTTCATTTCATCTACATCATTATATGTATGTTGTATTTACTACTCAAATAATGCTGTCTTTGTAGTGGTCTAATTTTTTTTCCTCTTCTTCTCTCTTTAAGAATGGCTATGTGAGTAAAGAACGTTAAAGCGTAAATTATGGTTGGAATTGTGTTCCTTCCATTTGAAAGACTTTTCCGCTTGCACCAAGGTGCTTAAAGTAGGTGGCTTTTCCTTCCTCGCTTTTTTTTTTTTTTTGGGCCAAATCGTTTCCTTTCTCTAAAGTGACATGAGATGAGTATGGTAATGGTGAGAGTAAAGATCTTTAAGACTCAATAAGCAAATAATGCGTAAAAGCATAAAATATATTTATAAAAAAAGAGGCAATCGTTGTTACAACAATTGTTATCCATGCGATCTTTGAAATCTCATAAAATGAGGAAAAAGAATTAGACCCCAAAATACTTCCAAATTTCAAAGGCACTTTATCCCTGCTTGAATCCTTGATACAGCAGCCATGAAACATGGTATTAGGAATGGCCTTAATTAGTGGCGCTTGACCCACTGACGGTAAGAGTCAAAGTTTGAAAGTTAATGGTCCTCATGAATTTCATGGTGAGGGCTGAGGAGTGAGTAGTCAGGCCAGGTCTCCAAAATAGCCGCCAAGAAACACCAATTCCGTCGCTAAAAGCGCCTTAATTAGTGACAAATCATGTGAAGCTCCAATTAAGTCTCCAACCAGCCTCAGTCAAACTCCTCAGTCCTCACACTCCATTCCAAAACCACAACGTCACAATGGATACCCACGACCACGAGCCAACCAAGTCACAGCAGCGCATTAATTGCGAGCCTTCATTGCCATTGTTTTGGAAGTTTGTTAATTTATTATTATTTTGGTTGGTGAGGTCGGTTGGGTTCGGTTGATAACATTATTTAACATCAATTTAGGCTTGAGATTATTTAACATCAATTTAGGCTTGAGAACTCAATACCAACTTGAACTCAAAATTAAATTATTTTGTTCAACAGAATGCCAAATTGAATCACCTGCGATGCCTTATATTGCTACCTGATTCTGATTGTTAGGTACTTGTTGATGCAAAAATATGTACATCAACGTAAATAATGGATTGAAATTATAGAGAAAATAGAGTATGCAATACACAAGGGATTTTTAGGTGGTTCACCCAATTTGGGCTACATCCACAGCCATTTTTATTTTTCTGTAGAGGTTACATGTATATGTAAAGAGAATGGGTTAAAACTGCCGGAGGAGGAAATCAGCCCCCAGCTGAGTTAGTAATGGAAAAGAGCTCTCCTCATCACTTGGGATGAAAGGGTTAATATAGGCAACCAATGGGCCAAGTAGGCATTGGGCCTCAAGTTGCAAATGGGCAAGAGGAAAAATGGGCCTCATATGTGTAGTAAATAGGTTATTGGGCCTATGTAGGTAATTGATCTTGTTATAATAATGCGGGGCCCGACAGATGGCCCGAGACATTATCCAGTAATCGAGTCAAGATTTCAATTCTGTGCTAACCACGTGGCAATTTCTTATTGGTTGGATCAGACTAGTAAATTTATGTACAAACAGTACTCATTCCCATCTAACAGACGTTTATGTTAAAAGATGTTAATGCCAATTCTTTACTTTGCAAGTGTATGGATTTGTGACCATGCCTTTTTCCTTTTACCTCTTTTTTTTTCAGAATGAAGTTTGTGATTATCACTTTCTGTTGCATGTTACTTTCGACATGCTAAATCGCCCTACAAAATGTCCCATTCAAGGGCATGAAGCTTGGCAATTTTTGTTTCGCGTATATTCTTGTGGGACAAAAGTTGTAAAATAGGCATTAGTATCACTTGAGAGTTTTAGTTGTACCTATCTCTCACATTTTGGTTATACCTAGTGACTTAAAATCACCATTTTTTCTTTGGGTCGAGACCTGTATTCACCATTAGTTATAGTAAATTCTGCAAGATTGCCATTCATAATTGGATCTCTGCATGTTCAAGAAATATTGCTTCCGAAGTAGCTACCATCGATGTTGATAATCCATAAAGCAGCGAAGGTACCAGCAATTGGTATTAATGCACCTTCTAGCTTACACTCTGTGCTCTAAGTACTTAAAAATTTACAGCATACACAGATTGCAGGTTACCACTAAGGCACTACCACTCCTATCGGTACTCTTTCACAGAGGCGCCCTAATCGTTTTCTTGAAAATGGGTTCACCAGAATTCTCAACAGCCCCTAAACGCTTATTGGTACACAAAGCCCCCTTCTTAAACAATTGATGGGTTTCTATTTGTTGGAGGGGCATCATTGGCTCTTTCTTTGGTTTGGGCTCTCCTGTCCTTCAGTGTCTCCCCTGCCATTTGATTTCTTGGCCTGAGTTATTATTCGTCAGTTGCAAAAAAAAGTGAAAATATGTAAGTGTAATGATACATGTACCATAAGTATATGACAGTGTAAGCTAGGAGAGCAAATTATTTGTTCAATCATTTAAGAAGGCAGACCAAGCACCATCTCTTTCCCCCAGCATTCATGTCATTTACCATTGACATAGAAGTAACTTGACTAGGAATTATTTAGAAACCCCTATGCTTTTTCTTATACTTTGCAGAGCTTTGAGTCAATAACAATGATATGTGTTTTAACATAGTTTGCTTGATCTGGTAGGCATTCAATTGAACTAATTGGATCTGTTTTTTCAATAGATTTGTGTTATCAAAACAAGATCAAGGGTTTTCAGTTGCTAAATAATTCACAGATTACAGACAAATATTGATAAAATGACTACATAACTTGTGTTTTTCGAAACCTTTAAAATCTATATTTCGATAAATTTCTCAAAAGATAAAAGTTTTAAAACAAGTTTTATTGAGAATCTGAGCTTCAACTTGATGAGAAATGACGGACATGTACCTGATTGTTGAGAGCTGCAATCTAACTCAAGATCACTGAGGCTAATTTCACTTCAAGAGAAATGATCATGCCTGCAAAAAAGGAAGGTGGAAGATTACTCTTGTTTCTCTGTATCTTTTTGCTATGAATTATTTCTTTTGCTGGAGGAAAAGAACTAATGAACTTAGAAGAGTCACCAGATGAAAAAAGTCAAAGGCTGATGGGATGAAGTTTCTTCAACGACTACAGGTATATCATCCTCTACAGTCCACATTGTCCCTCGTTCATAGGGGCCATCTCTGAGTGCTAGATGGAGGACTGGAAATTTTAGACATTTTTTGTCGTCTCTGCTGGTGGCCTGCTTGGTGACACATGCATTAGTAACAAAAAACATAGATATTCTAGAAGCAGACACGTTCAGGTGACAGTAAAATTTTGCTCTGTGAAAACACCAGGAACAACATGAGACACGAACAAAATTAACATACCTGACATTCCATTCCGTTGCACTGCAAACTCTTAATTATTGACTTATCACAGTTTCAAATCTTTTCAATCATCTGAATTATATGAAAGAATTAAATCACCAAGAGTGATTACCACCCTGTTGAGAGAGTCTAACAGAGGCGGCACGAACCATTTCAACCAACATTTCATCAAGTGCTTCCAGTTCACCAGAATCACATAGCTGGCGATATAAAGGGGCCACATAAGTTGCTGCAACTTCAGCCAACTTCCACAGAGAGAAATTGGCAGTAATATGTAATATTTTAATAGACAACTCTCTGGAAGAATCAAGACATGATATGATCACATCAGAGCATGCTTCCTGAACATCTTCCATGACCCAGAACTCAGCAAGCCAACAAAGCTCTACATATGGCTGTAACTCATGTAACTTTTCTTCAGCATCCATATTATTCCATAAACATCCAGAGAGAGGCTTTGGCAGCTTACCGGAATAGAACCAGTAGACTAGTTTAACCATTGCTTCCCAACTAACAGAGACCTTTATGGTTTGAGAATGGCTGCAAGAATGAAAGACCATTTAAGGAAGGGTGATATATTGTGACATATATGCAAAAACTGCTGAAAGTACTGGAAGAAAGAAAAGGATATATTATTGTATTTATTCTAGTGAGAGAAGAAACTAGCATCTAAAGTCGAAACTGATGAAATAAAATAAATTGCTCATAAATTGTAAACCAATTGTGAAACTAATTATAAACAATCCGAAACCCAACCCATGAAAAAGGGTACAGAGAAAACACAAAAGCACTTCCATGTAATTGTGTCACACTTAAATCCACAGAGATGCAATTGCAATCAAGGGCCAAATGTTGTTTCCTCATAAGAAGAGCAAACGATAGCTGCAAAATCTGGTGAATGCCATACCTTTCACTTTCCACCTATTTACTAAAGAAACAGAAAAGGTACTACAACATGCATCTAACAATCAAAAATATTATTACCGATAAGATGATGGACATAAAATAATTTGCCCTATATAACAACATTTAAAAGTATAAAAAATAAGAGAGTTCATTATATAAATATGCATCCAACACTATGAACAATTTTACGTATGGGACAGCATATTACAACATTATACCACATCGTAGCAAAGATGCCAGTAACTACTGGCAACTATTTTTACCATTAGCCAATGTTAAAAATCACTTTTTAAAACTTCTACATGCAAGATAAACAAGCAAAATCTCTGTTATATTATTAAATTATTAAGAAACTAGATGCTTCAACGCTTTCAATAAAAATGTGTGTGTGCACATATATATATAGAGAGAGAGAGAGAGAGAGAGATTTCCAAGCACCTCTCCTGCATTCCTGACTTAAACATGGCCTGCAAATAATCACAACTTGATGACAATACAACTTTGTGAACATGCATATGTGGCACTGAAAGAGAGCAAACACCACATGTCCAACCCAAAAGCTCAGTCGCTTTAGCTTCTAAGATGACATCCCTGAAGCAAAAAACAAACAAATATATATTTGGAAAACTAATAGTGGGATCAATTTATAATATAAAATATGTTCTCAACAAGAAACCATTTCTCCCTTATTAGAGAAACAGTTCCCATCATCATGCATGGTATTCACCAAAATACTCCACCCAATAAGAGGAGACCCTTTAGACTGGAATACTTGGGAAGAAAAAGGCTGATAATGGGTGATCCGAAAACATTCAAAAAATTTAAGGCCCATTGAAGGATAACATTTTTTATAGTTTTCTGCCTTTCAAATTATAGGGGAGAGAGAGAGGAGAGAAATGAGAGAGACGAAAGATGAAAAGTGAGGAAAAAAAGAGTGGGAGTAAATAACATTGGAACTAAAACTATTTAAAACTATTTCTAGTTTTATTTCAAACCATTCTATATATTATTTTCTCCTTCTCATCTCCCTCTGCCCTCTCTATTTTTTTTTTTGGAAAAAAACCAAAAAATGTACCAAAATGGCCTTCAGCTTTTAGAATTCTTATTGACAGTAAGGAATGATATTTCAAGCATAAATATCTATATGCACTAAGAAACTTAAATGTTTACTGGCTTGATCGCAAATTGTTCATTGCATTGTCAAATCAAGACTGCCTTCTATTTCAACAATTTCAAAACACACTCAGATTCCTACACTGTCTACAGTACTGTACTGTTCCTAATGGAGACAAATGAAACACAGAACTAGGTAGAGAAAGGGAAAAGAACAATAATGTTGATGTGAAGCAACAAAACAAATTCTTAGGTAGATAATAAAGTAGGAAAACATACGAGAAACGAAGCCCAGATGGACCAAGAGCTGCACTAAGATCAAGGCTGGGGAAAGCAATGCCCCACTTTGGACGTTTTTTACAAAGCATCTGTAACAGAGGCTGTAGATTACAACGTTTGGCAAGAGTCTTCAACTTCTTTGCAAGCTCTTCTCCTGCTTGTAGATATCCCAAGTAGATATACTCCAATAACATTGCCAATGCCTGGTGATCAACATGAGCAGATAATCTGATGTCTTTCCGAAACCCCCTACAGATCATCGAGCCTGTCACTGAAGAATCATCAGACGTTACCTTACTAGGAAGCAGTCCGTCAGGAGGCAACAATGATGGACATTGAATTGCAAGCACCACACCATGAACACTCAAGCATTCCCCATTTGCGAGAATGAGTTGTATCTCAGCATAATCCTTCTCATTAAGTGCATTACCAATCCTTTTTGTAAGTTTACTTGGAAAACCATACAATCCAAAGTAACTAAGAATATATGCAGCATACCATTGCAGCCCAGGAGTACAATTTTCAGTACAGATTTCCTGAAGTTTGCTAACTAGTTCAGCTTCAATATATGTCATCTCCGGAGCAATTCTGTCTAGGTTATCTCTTACACATACAGAATGCTGTATCAACTCAGCAAGCCCCCACAGACTATAAAACAAAATAACATCTTTGCCTTCCCAGTCTTCTGCAGAAACCCAACAACAAATTCTCTCATGGAATGTATTATGCAAATGAGGAGCACAGCTCAATCTTTCTACACGGAAATTATTGCTTAAGCACCACCTCATAAAAGCCAATAGTGTCTTTACCCCATGATGTTTGACTACCCACCATTGGTACTGTGGCAAACCTGAATAGCATGTGAATCCCATTAAATAAATGATAGTTTGGAGTTTATCTGGCATTCCAAAATCTTTGCCAGGTGACAGATTACTTAGAAAACGCAGTAAGAGTTTCAGATACTCCAAACCATTCGGCTCTAGTATTTCAGACAATATTAATCTGGTCTTTGATGCAATGTATTTGCAGGGAGAATAAATCATCATAAGAACTGCCCTTGTCGCTGACTCACTTTTGAAGGCAACAGAAATATCATTTTCGGATATTTTATGCCATTTTTGGATTGCATCAACAAAGGTCAAGCTATCAAGGAATATGGAGAATAAAAATCAGAAAAAAGCAACAACCACTGATAAGATATAGAGTAAAATGATAACTTTAGGATCACCAGATATAAACAATACATTAAATCCAAAAGAGAATTGCAGTAGACAACTTTTTACAATAAAAACCTGGAAAATGAGGAAGGTTGTTCAAGGATGAAACCTTACCATGCACATGTAATAAGGATGCTAATGTAGAATTCACTTCTTGGGTTGAAATCCTCCCCACAATGTATTGCAAGCCATCCAAGGATATCCCAGATGTAACCCCTCAGAACAAAAAGATAACTGGAATTGAGACCCTCCTTAGCAGTAGCTATCAGCTCATCCAATGACATGGAATGTTGATATGGCTGGTTGTGAAAATTTTCAAGGACAAGATCAAGAAGAATTTTGTCAATCCCTTGTTTCCAGAAATAAATGTGATGCTCCCCTGCCCAACGAGTAATCAGAGCCAAGCGACATGCCTCCACTAGCAATGACATCTGGTCATTGCTGACCTTTCTAGATTGTGATCTCCACTCACTCATTCCAGAAATTATGGCTTTAATAATAGGTTTGCAACAGAAGCTCATCATTTGTAAGCATTTTTGTTCATTCATCTGAAAAAGTAAAAACCGCAAAAAAAAATATTGAATTAATATATTGTTATGCCACTTTAACTACTGCAAAAGGATATCTTGTAAGGAGACCAAGTTAGAATTAGCACCGCTAAACACTGGGCTAGCTTGAATCCTTCAATTCGAACAGAATGAGGATGAGAGTTGTCCATGCATTGCACCATCTGTTCTAGAAGGGGTTCTCCACTTTCTAAAAGTTTCTTGGCCCCATTACCACATAAAGCTGGAAAAAGTAAGAGCAACTTAATCCAAATATTCTAGGATATAATCTAACTAGAGTTTCAACATGGAAAGTGATGTTTTCATGATTAAAGGGTTTAGTACCTAAAGCAGAAAACAGCTTCAAAACGGCAACTTTATCATGAATTTCCAGCTTTATAAGCATATCATGTAAAGCTTTCATCAGCTTAGCATCACTCCAAACAGAAAACCTAGATGAAGGCCACCACCATAGTATTGTACTTAAAAGTGAAGCCATCTGTTGGAAATATTCAAACGGCTTTGCACATCCAGAAAAACATCGCAGGTTACTGACAACTTGAGATAGACTTTCAGTTTTCTTAACGATATCCCAAATTTCTTTCTCACTCTTGGTTCTGAGATTTGAAAGGATAAGATTCAATGCTGTGGCACCTAATATAGGAACTTCTGTTTGATGGGAAGATAACAAGGATGTCAAAGGATTAACTAGGTCTACTACATAAAGCTGAAGTATTGATTTGGGTAAAAAGCTGACTAATTTTACTGTCACATTTGCTGCCATGCTCAACATGGCCCCATTGTTAGATTGAAGAATCCAAACCAATGCTCCTACAATATCGGCAACTGAATCCTGAAAATGGGTGGAAAAAAATGATAATAATATTTTGAAGTGGAAACAGATACAGCTCAGACTGATACGCATTACAATGAGACATTATAGAACTAACATGATGTTTTGTAGAAAAATTACAAAAACGGAGGACCCTATACCTTTACAAGTGGATGGTGCAGCACATCCCCAGAAACAGAATCAAGAAATGAAGCTATTGAGCGGACCACATGTCTTTGTATCTCAATATCCATACTCTGCCATTTCCTTGCTTTGTCACCATAAAATCTGCAAGACACAAGCCACACATGTTTAACACAGTACGTAAACTTTGATTAAATTTGATTAACACAACGCATCATGTTTAGAACCTTGAGCTTCCAACAAAACCCAAAAAGAACCAAAAAAAAAATAAGTAGAGCTTGTTAACAAAAAAGAAAAAGAAAGTAGAGCTTGTATTCACTTTAATTCCATGGAAGAAAAAACCAAGCATGAAATTGAAGGATTTGAAAAGGGGTGTGAGGCAGACCTGGTACCGAGGTTGAGAGCCTGATTGAGACGCTGATGGAGGGTGTACGTGTGTCCACTGATGCACCGATTGTTCTCTGTTCCGTGTTTTGACTGTCCCATATTTTCTCTCGTCTTTTCCTCAAATTTTGAGAGATAGTGAAAGAAAATCTTTAGAAGGAGAGATGCCTAATTTGAAAGCGTCAAGCGCTTCTGGAATTTGCCGAACCGCCAACTCCCACCAGACCTTAGCAACAAAGAAAAAAAAATCACCCACCACAGCAGACACCTCTGTTTTTTTTCCCGGAAATTTTTTTAACCTTTTTAACTGTTGAACATAAAGTGTACACATCAGCATCATTTTTAGATCCCCAAAATATCTATTTAATTTACTATTAATAAGTTAATTGTTCTTAAATAAATAAACGAATACCATATCTTATAAAGATAATCAAATTTCCAAATAATTTTTCATAAAGAATTTTTGAATGAAAAACTTAAAAAAATTATTTGAATTATAAAATTATATTGTGTCATATATAATTAGTCAACCTTGTATTATCTTACTAATTATATATAATATACTTATCAAATTAAATGGATATAGTGGTGGTGAGTTTATATTCCCATGTACATTTTATTGGGATGGGCCGCAGGGGAGATGAGATATGACTTATGGAAGATGTGTAGGAAATTTACCCTTAAACCTAAGGTGAAGTTTAGATCCCCTCTAGCCTCCCTTATAAAAGGAAATGTGAATAGATAATTATAAAATTAGAGAGAATACATACAACTTTTTACTAAGAAAACTATTTCTTTTTCTATCTGACTCTTTTATTGCACATACGTTTTCTCATATTTTCCTCACATCTATGATCCTTCCCTATCTTTAATTATAAACAAAAACTAAAAATATTACTGTATATGATTAGTGAATCTTAATAATTTGAATCACATATTCAAACATATGATATCATATATGAATATGATCAATAATTCAGGTTCAGACATATGCTTATACTATTCTAATTAACTGTCTAACAATAAGGTCTGAACAAAAATGACAATTTTCATCTTTGCAATGGTCACTTGGCATGAAATTAATAGTTCTGACCAACTTTTAATCTAACAAAATGTCAAGAAACTAATTTATTGCTTATTTGCGTTGTTTAGATATTTACTGGACATTGGTTTTGTCTTGTTTAGATAAATATTGGTCATTAGTTGTACAAATAAGAACTAATGAAGTAATAGTTTGATCCTACAAAGATATGAATTAAGAAGGAAACACGTACAAGTGCTTTTTACATGATATGTTCCTTTTGGTGGATGACCAACATAAATGTGCCCTGGAAAAGAGTATATATATGCTCCATTGATAATGTAGTCAAGAGGTTGAAGTCGGAGATCATGTTGCATATATATTAGCATAATGTTCCATAACAATCTTGGACAAGTTCATTTCTCTAAAAATATGAATGATTATTCTTTGAACTTTGAAGAAATGGAGATTTCTTTAGCCTTCATTCCTTGGGTTTGAGTTTTGTCCATTTCAGTGGTATCTTACCATCTTGTAATATTGCTCACATGAAATTCAACTCACAGAAGTGCAGACAATTTTACAACTGAAGGCTGACAACAAAGGAAACAACACAAAGAAATGAAGACAGAAACATAATTGGCTGAAACTAAAAAGAAAAAGAAAAAGTGGAAGACTATGATCTATTTAGTATTGAGCGCAGGTGGAGTTTTCTTGGGAAAACTAGCACTGTTGGTGGTGGATTCTGGACCAGCTTCTGTACTGCTATGAGGGATGTGAGGTTGCATTTGGGATTGATTATTGTCCAAATCTTCATTTGGGGCATGAGATGACTTGGAAATGTTATGAGTAGAGGGGAATAGATCAACAGGCTCAGAGTCTGCAATCTTGCCCACTTCAAGAGGCATGCCATGCTTGTATGCAATCCTCACAGCCTCATCTTCGTTCAGCCTCGCTTGTGCAGTCCCATACTTTATGTCATCCTTGCTCTTTGCCATTGTTAATAGTACTCTCTCTCTCTCTCTATCTGGTCAGTGTGAGTTCTCTGCTTTCATTTATATATAAGCTGAGCTCTCTGTTTGTCTGTTTTATGTTTACGTGGCAGATTGGCTTAAGATGAGGGTGACAAGTGTATCTTCAACTTGACGCGTGCACATGTTTTGCTGTCTCCTTTTATTCCCACTGTAATGATCATTCTTCACATATGAAATCCCTCTCTTAATGGATGGCCAAGATCAAGCCTTGCTCTCAAAATGAATGACCTGGATTTATTTTGCTTACCAGTTTAAAACCCAACAGCTAGGACAACTCCTCACCATCAAGTTAAAATCACAGATCTGCATTAATCCTTGCCATCAGGCCAAGATGAAGAGCTAAGATTATGCCTCGACTTCTTACATATTTGGATGGTTTTTGTTTATATAAACTCCCTTGATAGATTAGTTAAGCAAAGATTATATGTATATATATATATGGTCAGACAAAGACGAGCGAGAAATTGAAGATTGCCAAAGATGAGCAAGAACTGAAAATTAATACAAATTAAGGAAAATTGTTGCATGTTAACTTTTGATGCATATGGATCTCACTGTAAATCCACGATATATCGACTGAAATCCATAGATGACAACATGGCAAACTAAGATAGCATCTCCATCAAAACCTCTATTCTTTCCCCATCCATCGTGGATTGAGAAAGAAAGAAGAGAAAACACACGCATACTACACCCACGTCAAAGTGATATTACAAAGCCAACAAAACATCTTTCAAACTCATAATGTTCCTCTTTTCTTTCTTTAAAGCAAAACCTAAGTCAAATCTAGAGGCATGTTAACCCAAATGTTCTCCATACTCACTCAGGAATTATTTGCTCATTATCTGCATCGCCTTCTGTCTCAACTTGAGGCTTCGAAGGAGCTTTGCTACCAGGAGGCTGTTTCTTCTTAATCCCACTCACAATGTCATCAATTCTGAGAAGTAGGCAAGCAGCTTCTATGGCTGTCTTAAAGGTCTGAGCCTTCACATTGTAGGCATCCCATATCTAACAATAACAAGTATAAGCAATTAACACCATGTTAAGACTACGAAAGTAAAACAGAGCGTTGAAGTAATAAGCAAGGGATGGCTGGTGAAACATGGAAACTTCAGAGAGCAGTTTGTGTCACATGAGAAACTGTTGAAATATATACCAATCGCCCAACCAACTCAAAATATTGAGTGAGTAAACGGGCTTAGGAGAAATACACACCACTACAATGTTAAGACTATGAGAAAACAAAGTATATCCACTTACCTTTTTTTCTTTCACATCAGTTATCGCACCAGTGTTACCATCTATGCCAATCCATGCATTTTCACCACTAGCATGCTATGGAAAATATTGTGGTCAGAATATAAATAGGCATTAGAACGTATATAGAAATGATATAGTGATAGCAAAACAGAGCAAATCCAAAGATCAGAGATTCAAACCTTTCCTTGCAGCGCCGTCATTGTTCTAATCACATTAACCCCACAATTCTGAGCCAAAGTTCGTGGTATAGCCTCAAAAGCTACAGCAGCAGCTTCATATGGCCACTGTTTTACCATCAAAACACAAATGTAAACATAAAACTTCTTCGAAAAGCATGTGAAGTGAAGCCACAGCTAATCCTTAATATTTGGTAAGTCAAACAGCATGTAAGTGAAGCCACAGCTAGTTCTTAATCTTCAATGTTTAGGTTTATATTTCACAAAGAATTTTCCAGATTCTTGGATCACCTTACACAAGAAATACCAAATTTTGGATTAGGAAAAGAGCTTTTACCTTTTCGATACCTTCTATAGATGAACTCTTTTGCTTCAACGTAGCAGATACAGTTAACTCTGTAGCACCACCACCAGGAACAAGTTTTGGATTCTTGAGAATATTTCTTGCTACCGACATGGCATCCTATGACCATATAATAAAATAAAAAATTAGGAATTTCAGCATACTATAATTTACTTCTATGTAATAGAGAAAAAAAATAACTTCAAATATACCTGCAAATTCCTTTCCACTTCATTTAAAAGATCCTTACTAGGACCTCTTAAGAGTATAGAACATGCTTTGGGATCTTTGCAATCAACAAAGAATGCAAAAAATTCATCCCCGATTTTCTTAACCTCAAATAACCCAGCCCCTGTACCAACATCAGACTCTTGCAATTCATCTGGTCTGTTAACAATAACGGCCCCACAAGCCTTGGCAATTCTGTTATTATCTGTTTTCCGCAACCTCCTGATTGCACTAACGCCAGCCTTGCTAAGGTAATGGCATGCCAAGTCACTAAGCCCCTTTTCTGTGATAACCACATCTGGTTTGAACTTCAGTATCTGCACGCAGAGGCTCTCAATGTATTCTTCTTCCAATTTTAGCAGGACCCCCCAATCTTCTTCTTTAAGTAACTCAGCATTTGTTTGGTTCTCGCCTTTCTTATACTCAAGAGGACAATCAAGAAGAATGATTCGGGGGTTGACAATCTTTCTTCTCATTTTTCCGGGTGCAATGACATCTTTGTTAATCATTACTCCTTTCAGAACCTTGGAGTCTTCCAACTGGCCACCAGGAATCTTCTCAACCTTAATGTACTTTTTAATATCCACTTCTCGCAGACCCTGGCCAAGGTCTACCCCAACTATTGTGGTGGCATCAATGGCTAAATCCTAAGTTTTATAAAAAAAAAAGAAAACCCAACAAATAAATAGTGTTTCTAACTTGAATGCTCTAGAAAAAGATTGGAAATCAATGCCGTAGTCTTACTAGATGAAGAAGCATAACACTTGGAAATCTATAAACGAGAAGAAGAACCTACACACAAAACCTCTATCTTAAACAAAGTACTTACAGCAATTAAATCCCCGAATTGACTAGTGAACTTTGTACCAATACAACTTTTGACCAGCCCCAACATTGTTGCACCTGCCATATAATGCATGCATAAGTAGACTAACTGGGAGCTTGAGATCCAGCCTGAATACTAAATAAAACTAAAATGTACATATAAAATTTGTTGGTGAGTAGACAAGAATAAAAAAACTTACGATCCTTTACATCAATGGTCATTGCTATTTTGTCAAGCACAGCAATAGCATCCTCCAGAGCTTTATTGTAGGCTAGAACCAAAACAATAAAAAACAAATTAGAAAAAAAAAAATCATACACCAAAATCAAATCCAAACCCATAATTGAAGGAAATATCAGAAGGAAACATGTTATCACAAGTCTTTAAAATTACCTCGGCAAATGACAGTCGGATGATAATTCTTGTCAATAAATGCTTCCGCAACATGGAGCATCTCACCAGCTTCAAAAATGACAGATGACATATTAGCCATTAAGTAACAAATATATAAATATTGCCTATAAATATAATTGAGCAGTGAATTGTTTTTAGGTAATTAAGGCTTAAACCATACCAAGGACAATGACAGATGTTGTTCCATCGCCTACTTCTTCATCTTGTGTGCGACTTAATTCAATCATTGACTATGACCACAAATTTTCAAAGAGCAAAAGTTAATATAACAAAGAAAAAGAAAGTGGGGAAGGGATGAGGAGGACATAAAAAAGTAAAGGATAATCAAGAAAAATAATGCTAAAATAATTGGGGAAAAGAGGCGAAATTATAATTTCTAGGCAAGAGCTAAACTGCAAGAATTGAATTAAAGGATAAAGTAATCTATGGATACCAAATTCGATTTACATCCAGAAAAGAAAAATATCATACCTTTGCTGCTGGGTGTGCAATATCCAGTTCCCGAAGAATTGCATTTCCATCATTTGTCACTACAATTCCTGTTAGCAAACAGGGTAACAACTTCGTTAGTGTAAACTCAATAAAACCCAAAACATAAGCCATGGGGATATCATAAGCACATGAAACACATAGATGCGGCTACCAGTAATATCGAATTCGTAATTATTAATTTGAAAATAGTACCATGTTCTTAAAAAAAAAAAGAAAAAGAAAAAAAAAGAACCTGTTTAGTAGCAAACATACTGTCACTTGCTACAAAGTATTTTTGGGTCCTAAAATTTGAGGGAAGATAAAGCATTATATTCTACTTCTTGTTCCAAGACACAGATGAATACAATTAAATCTATCAACTGTGGGAAAAGGATTACCTCCACCACCAGCATCAAGTAGCATCTTCAACATGGATCGAGGGCCCAAGGTTGTACGGATTATGTCAGCAACAGCCTGCCATTATCAAAATGCTTAAAATTTCTATGGTCCTGAGATCCTATATACTAATAATAAAAAAGGTACCCACGAATGAAACATAACCATATTTTCTCATTAAAAGTATCCACAATGAGCCGTAGATGCTTAGCACTTTTTTGTTAATGACAAACGCTTAGTGTTTTCTCATAAAAAGCTATCCTACTTTTCATATTGATGTACTCAAATCATAAATTACCCACATCTCTTATATATCTATGCTTCATAGCTTTCTAGAAACATAATCTGCTCAAAAACATTAAAGAGGGCACATCTATGTATATCTAGCAATTAGAATTCCAAATGTAGAAGGCTAACACTCATGTCAACTTAACCGGAAATTATATTACATTTGAAACAAATACTTAAACATGCATTTTCAGATGAATTTCATCTCAACTCAGTTTCAGCTATCCTTGTTCAGAAAGCATGCAGAGATGGCGCAGGATCTTTCACAGTAAGTCTTTCACCAATACTGAGCTAGACAGACGCATACAAGACAAAAACAAGGCCAACATACCACAGCACATGTACAAAACTATACTCTTAAACAGTTTTTCCAAATGTATTTTCTCCATAAACAAATTAGAAGATCCTTCTGAAAGTTCTCTCCAAAACTTCATAACTAAACATATCATTTTTGCAAAACAAAGAAACCTATATGGAATTTACATTGTAGTAAAAATAAATGTTTGGATTCAACAAAATAAATGCCCTTTCTCTTACCTTTGATGCCTGGATATTAGCATGTTGTACCTTCCTCCCCGACTCACGCTTCAAAGAGTCTTCTGCTCAAACCAGTTCAAACAAACAAAATCAGTGAAACCAAGCAAATGGGTTTTCCATAGAACTTAAATCTCAACCCTAAAAGCAGCAACCAACACGAAACATAAACTCTTTCATACCGAAAATGAAGGATACAAAATCTGAACTTCAAAGTAATCAAACACTATAAAAAGAAAACACCAAAAAAGAAAAGAAAAGGGAGAGGAAAGCTTACTGAGAACGAGTACTGGAGATTGCATGGTGATGTTCGGATCTGTTTAACGCTATCGAGCGTACGAAGAGGGAAGAAGAAGAGTTGAGACGCTGCAGAGGAATGTTGCGAGGGAAACGCCGAGACAGAAAGATTTAATGAAACCCTGGAAGTAAAGGACTATGGAGTGAAAAAGGCTTTATAACGGGTCGGTTGACCTGCTCCGTTCGGCCCGATATCACTTGGGCCTAGAAGTCTTTTCGAGCTGAGAAAGTTCTCACACCTTCCATGGGTCCTCCTATCTGTTTAGTAACCAAATCAATTAACTTAAACAAATTTTAAATTCAACTAGCATTACTTAAATAATTAATTATTAAATTTGAAATAACTTCACTAAACATATCAATCAAACAAACAACTATGAAATTCTAATTACAATATACCATATATAAAAAATTTCTAAAATATAAGCAACAGTCTAATTTGATTTTACCATTTTTATAGAAATTTCAAACCACAACGGAATCGATAAGAACAATTTGGTTTGACTTCTCAATTTTTTATTAACCAAACCGATTTTTCGCGATTTAGTCCGGCTGGTTTGAGCGATCCGACCAATTTTTGCACATGCCTAAGCTTGATTGTTTAAGCGAGCAATTTCCCCCACCCCAAAAAAGAAGTAGGTTTTTTGTGTCATATTCGAAATAATTGAATTTTAGACCTATTGATAATTTTAACTTTTTATCTCATTTATGATCACCACTTAAGCTAATTCTAACTGATTTAACAAGTAAATTTAAATTTAAAACCTCTTTTATAATTAATATGCTTTTAATTTGAACGGTCAACAAATCAACGGTTCAAAATTCAATCCCATATTACAAAATGATACCATCTTCTAGTCTAATTAAGTTTAAAATGTGAACTGTTTTGTACACCGTATTGAACTGGATTGGTCTGAATTATTAGGTTGGAATAAAAGGTACACTGACACACACAACTCTAAAAAATATACATGTAGTATTTGATGCATGCTAAACAACTATAAAAACTTGACGTGCATAGTAGTAGTACTATGTGGTCGTTTGGCTTGTTGTTTCTTCAGATCGATGAATTGATGATCCTTGCATGGCTAAATAAGCGCGTGCGCACACACACACATATATATAGATATATATCTAATATTATAACACATGATGGTGTCATTAGCTAGGGATAGAGTGGTGAATCAAAACTGTTTGAACAAAATTTATAAATAAATAATATTATCCAATATAATTTCATCCAAATTCATTTAAAGAATAAATGTTTTATTATTTTGGTCATACCTATTCAAAATGGAGTAGATTTTTTAATTACAATCCATTGATTCAAGTGCATACGCTTTGATATATTCCAATCACAATGAAACTAATGGATGAATTTATAAGTATTCGGATTTCCAATAGATAAAAGACGCATTGAAAGGTTAGAATTTATTTGGTTAAGTGTTAAATTCTTTTTTAGAGGTTTATGAAATTTGTTTGTGTCATGCATTGCACTCATATTTTAGGTTACTTATGTATCTTTTTAAGGAGATCAAACCACTTGTAATTCTTTAGCAATGTGTGGATTTTTGTATATAATTCATTTATAAGAAGATGTGAAATATTTGAGGATCTGGTTGCAAGATTAATTCAAAGAAACTGGTATGAATTAATACACAGAGTCCCTGTTTTTCTTGAATTGGGACTTCCTCAATTAGGAGGATAGAAAACAAGAAACCCTTGATTTATTTATTCAGGTACTGACTGCCATTTTTTAATGTTTGCTTTGTTCCTTCGTTTTCAATTGCCTGGCCTCTGTTTGCTTGTACTTGGGGTGAGACTTTTTTATATGCGCAGTTTTGCAAGAGCCCAGCCGTCACCTAATGCCATTGATTCACCACTGTGCTAACAAGGTGGCTGCTGCTTCTTTGTTTTGTATTAATTGCTACTTTTTGTTCACAACTCTCAGGACATATTTTGTTTGCAGTTGCAGAAGTTGTAAAAACAAAGTAACATATGGGCCTTGATACTTGCAAGTAGTCCAAAAGGTGGAGTCAATTAAAGAGGTAGTCACGTGCAATCCTGTGCAAACTTCAATTCTTTGTTTGATCCAACAACATTTTTGCCTTACAAAATTAATATGGCACTTGCAGCAAGTTGAGAGAACGAGCGGTGGAGTCAACCTCAATCATCTTTTCTACCCAGTATTTCAACTTCATTTCCTTTTGCCCTTTGTTCTAATAAATTCAACTTGTTTATTTGCAGTTTTGGACAGGCCAAGAGACAATCATATTTTTTTTCCCCTTTGATTCCAAACAAAAGGTCAGGGCAGCATCCCTCTTTCTTTCATGACTTTTTTTGTTTTGTTTTTAGTAGTAAGCTAGCCCCGTTCTCGAATCCATTTTTTATATTGATTTTACGGTTGAATAATTTTGCTAACCCCTCTTCTTGTTTCTTTTTTTTGCAGGTGAAGTTTGGTTCTCACTTTGACCTCTCTCTCTTTTTTTGTGTTGAAAGTGAGATTTACTTGAGGGGGTTCAGATCATAACTCATATTGAAGAGAAAAAGGATTTATGGGGGTTTAAAACATAATCCCTATTTTGAGATGATTGAGATGGATTTTTAGGGGAGTTCAGAATAAAATCTTAATATTGAGATGAGACCGATTTATGTAGAGTTTAGAAACATGACTCCGATTTTGAGATGAAAGCAATTTAAAAAGGATAACTTAAGAGAAAAAAATACCGTCACATGGCACTAGCTACCTTGAAATTGGACAGCAACAATCCTGTAGTAATTCTTTTTTGGATTGTAAAATTTCTTTTTCTCTCTACTCTTCTCCTTAATTTAATTAGCCTTTCGATTTTTTAGTCACTTAAATTTCCTTGAGCTCTCCATGCCTCGGATCCTCGTATAGGCAACATGAGAGGCTTAAAAGATAAAAACCATCCATTTGAATTTGAAATGATGATGATAATTTTAACTTTGAATTTGAAAAAATTATTCACCTATGCATTTATTTGCTATATATATATATTTATCTCTTTTTTTTCTTTCTTCAAGGCCTACCTAGAGGAGATAAACATAAACAAGTGAGATAGCATTAATTTTTTTTCAAATTTTGAACTTAATTTTCTTTCCCTTCTTT
Organism: Purshia tridentata; assembly: GCA_003254885.1. NCBI lineage: Eukaryota > Viridiplantae > Streptophyta > Magnoliopsida > Rosales > Rosaceae > Purshia > Purshia tridentata. The sequence continues at coordinate 49,617 of QANT01004993.1, forward strand.
TTTTTCACGTTTCAACAAAAACTTATCTTTTATTTCTATAACTTTCTACTGCATTATTAATATATGAATTATACCGGGGACACTAAATTTTTTTTACCAGATTTTATGCTCGTATGTGCCGAATTCGATCTGCTTTCGAGACAAAAATGGAATGCCTAGATCTCTGAATTAACAGTGTACACATATATATAGCTAGGATGTTTATCTAAATAAAAAACGATATGTATCCATTGAAAAGCATTGATTTCTTTCCTTTTTAGTTCCTTGGACAACCAATACCCACAGTCAGTACATCTAAAAGCTTCATTTGCTGATTTGAATATAATTAAATTACTGCATATAAGATACAATGTACATGTAATTAAAATTTATGCTCATCGTTTGCTACACACCAATATACAGGTCTTAAAACCCTAACCCAAAAGCATCAGTTTATCAGTCAGAAAAAAGAAAATCAGACCCAAAAGCAACCAGAGCTCTCAACTCAAGCGTTTATCAGCCTTGCATTGATCTTCCTCTCAGGCAAGCATTATTAATTTGTTCATATCCTTATCCTATATTATGATTTTCAATCATTTAATTAATTCATTCACCTTAAAACCAATATTGATCTCGATCACTTATGTATTGCATGACATGTATACACATGCAGGGGCTCACTCCGCCACATTCACATTCACAAACAACTGTCCCTTCACAGTATGGCCAGGAACCTTAACCGGCGCCGGTAGCCCACAATTGTCGTCCACCGGATTCGAGTTACCATCCCATGCTTCGTCATCTTTAGACATCCCAACTCCATGGTCCGGCCGCTTCTGGGGCCGGACTCTATGCTCCACGGAGTCCTCAGGAAAGTTCAAGTGCGGCACTGGAGATTGTGCCTCTGGTCAAATTGCATGCAATGGCGCTGGTGCAATTCCACCAGCATCTCTAGTGGAATTTACCCTAGTGCCGAATGGAGGCAAAGATTTTTTACGACGTTAGTCTTGTTGATGGTTTCAACTTGCCCATTATGATAACCCCGCAGGGCGGATTTGACGGGTGCAGCTCCACAAGCTGCCCCGCCGATGTCAACAAGATTTGCCCTCCGGAGTTATCCGTAAAAGGGTCAGATGGGGGTGTTATTGCTTGCAAAAGTGCTTGTTTGGCTTTCAATACGCCACAGTACTGCTGCACTGGTGCCTATGGTTCTCCAACTACATGCCCTCCCACTACATTCAAGGATCTTCAAGACCCAGTGTCCCCAGGCTAATAGTTATGCTTATGATGATAGTTCTAGCACTTTCACGTGTAGTGGTGGCCCTAACTATGCCATTACATTCTGTCCTTGAGGTCTTTACATCTAATTGCGGCTTAATTAATTGTATTAGAATATTTTAATAAAGTTTTTCTGGGACTTAATTTGTTGCTGCAATTGTGTACCCGTTATTATATGAGGGCAATATTTTTCTATTGAATTTTTAGGCTTTTCATTTGCTATTTTTTTTTTTTGGCTATATTAATTGGAAAGAATCAATCATGCACCTATATTTGCTCATTCTCTCACTCATTCTCATCACTTTAATTAGCTCATTTTAAGGACATTGTCTTTTAACATTGTTGTTGCAATGGTATGTCCCCGACCATATTTGTAGGGGTAATAAATCTGAAAAAACAAACGCTACCAAAATTCAGAAAAGGTGTCGAAGAAGTGAAAAAACATTATGCTACAAAACTAGTACTTGATTCCAACGAGGCATGGCAAGAGTTGAAAGAGTACAGAAACCTGAACAAATATGATGACATAGACTGTTATATGGGTGCACAAGTTGGTGAAGGTTTCCATTTTATGAAGCCGATTTTGGATGGGAAAAAGCCAAAATGGGCGAGCGTGGCTAGTTTTGGAATCAAGAATCTATTTATTTTGATGGATACAAGAGATGGCAATGGAATAGAAGCATGGTTGACCTTGACTGAAGAAAACATGGCCTTATTTGAGAGCAACTCGGAGCTGCTTGCATATGCTTCTCTGAATGCAAGTGCCAATTAGCTATGAGTCCTATGACCATGACAAAGACCCTCTCCTCTGCCATGCTCTATTGTATCAGCAGACATCCTTTACATATTTCTCTTCTGCAATAATATGTGATGGCTTTTCTTCTTATTTTCTTTTTGGTAAAAATAGTTTGTGATATATGTCCTTGAAAATACAAAGCAGAAAAAGCATCAAACTGAGATAACATTGTTTGCAACTCGCCCTCAACACAAGGCGAGGTATCAACTTCGAGCTAGAAGACAAACTGCAACTAGCGCATCACACTCCACCACAAACGATATTTTTATTAATTAAAACGTAGCAAACCATGCAATTAAATTAAATTACTAAGTCCCCTAACATCATTGGAGATATTAAGAATAAAAAATGTATAGTGGCACGACGTACAGCTCATTTTGGGTCGTTGTTTAATACAGCAATCTGAATAGAGTTGACAATTACATTGTTTAATTTATGAACTTTCTAATCATGTCATTGTTTAAGTCCTTGTATAGTGCATCTGCGCCTTTATATGGAAGGACTTTGTCATGAATTAAACTCAAGCTTGGAGCAATATGGCCGGGTTCAGAGATTAAGGTTGAAATCTTTCACAAGGAAACAATTAAACCATCCTCTCCAAGTCCTCACCACCTTAAAACTTGCAGCCTCTCTGTTTTTGATCAACTTTCTCCTGAATTTTATGTCCCACTACTGCTCTTCTATCCCGGAACAAGAGGTAGTGAGGTCAGTGATCACCATTCTTTGCTTGCTGAGAGATCCAAGCTTCTAAAAACATCATTATCTGAAGCCCTCAGTCACTTCTATCCTTTAGCAGGAAGTTACCAAAATAATGTTTCAATCTGTTGCAATGACCACGGGGCTCAATATATCGAAGCCCGAGTCAATTGTCCCATATCCAAGATTTTGGACAATCCAGATCTTGTGATACTAAAACAGTTGCTTCCAACTGATATCCAATCCACACAAGCAGAGGCAGGCCAACTTGTTTGAATGTGGTGGATTGGCAATTGGGGTCAGCATTTCCCACAAGATCACTGATGGTTTTACACTCAGCACATTCATTGATAGCTGGGCTTCAATTGCCCTTGCCTCCACTACTACTGATCATCATGTTGTGCTTCCTGCTGCAGAATTTGGGGCTGCAGCTTCTCTTTTCCCACCACTAGATTTCCTCAACTCACCCCCAACTACTGCCGTGCAAGTTAATAAAGAAAAGACGAGGACAAGGAGATTTGTGTTTGATGCCTCGAAGATTGCTGCTCTTAAGTCCAAAGCTGCCAGTGCCACCGTGCCAAACCCTACGCGTGTTGAAGCAGTGTCAGCGCTCATTTGGAAATGTGCAATGGAAGCATCAAGATCCAACTTGGGTTCTGTAAGGCCATCCGTGTGGTGTCACGCAGTGAACATGCGGAAAAGATTGGGGCAGCCCTTGGCAGAAAACTTATTGGGAAATCTTGTTGGGTCCTTTGCAGGAAAGACTGACCAAGAAAGTGAAGAAAATGTTCAAAGCTTTGTTGCTAAACTCAGGAAAGGTATTGAGGAATTCAAACTATGTTATGCTAATGGAATTAGTGGGGAAGATCTATGTGAAAGGGCCAAGGAGAAAGGGAATCTTATGAAAAGGGGTGATATAGACAACTACCAATGTATAAGTTGGTGCAGGTTTTCCTTCTATGGAGCTAATTTTGGATGCGGAAAGCCATCATGGGTGTGTGCTCCTAGTGCACAATTCAAGCATTTAATTTTATTGATGGATAGCAGAGATGGTGATGGCATAGAGACGTCTTTGACCTTTAAAGAGGAAGACATGGCCATAATTGAAACCAATAAGGAGCTGCTTGCATATGCTTCTCTAAATCCAACTATCATTTAGTACCCTAAAAAAAATTTGCCTCTTGTGTTTCTTACTAGATTAAATGTTCTGCTGGACCTTGATGATTTCTCATTTTACACTCAGTTTGTACAAATAAATTAAAGTCGTGCTTTCATTACATTAGTAAAGTGGCGGCAAGGATCAATCTGATGCTTCAGTAGATGCAGGGTATAGTAGCAGTGACATAGGACATAGTTTTCTTAATTTCCTGAAGTTTGAGAAAAGTACTAGTAGATGCAATTGGCCTTGCTAGTGTTGGAATTGCCTAAAATTTGACAGGTTGATTGGAAAAGACGAGTTGACCAATACCAGTGGCTTAGCCACTGGATAAGTGCTTTTTGGGCCAAATTTCATCGTTTAGGCCTCCAAATTAGCGTTTTTACCATTTTTGGCAATTCTTATTTTGGTAATAACTTTTTCATTAAATTTTGAAATCACGTAACATTGATTCCATCGTGTTAATTAGGACACGTAGAACAAATAAGAAAAACTTTCCTTTTTTGGTATTTTTATTTAGTTTTAACTTTTATTTATTTTCCTTACAAAAAAGGTTTGTAAATAGCAGAGTTGTTATCTTTTAATCTCAATTATAATTAAAAAATCGAGAATTTTTCTAAAACCTTATTCTTGTTTTTTGGTGGATTCCAAATTTTGAGATTTGGATCTCTTGTTTTATTATCATTTAATTGATTTTAATCTCAATTATAATCAGAAAATTGTGGTTTGGATCTCTTGTTACGCAGATCCTAGCGGTATGTTCGCAAGGATTTATAAAGAAGGAACTGCTAGGCTTAAAATAAATGAAGGAACTGCTAGGATTTTTGCCCCACCGTTTAAAGGACAATTAAATAGAATATCTCAAAGAAAACACCTCAATTCCCAACTACTAATAAATAATTTTTTGACGTGAACTATGATTATGATATTTGTGGATATATTTGATTGATGATTTTTACTGTAAATAAGTTTGAAGCAGCTGTCATGACAAGTGAGAGATGAGAGATAATGTGGGAAAGAAGTTCAGAGAGAAAATATTATAGTGTCAGAAATGGACACATGCATAATTGCTGGTAATATTATTTTATGGTAGTAAATGAATGTTCTAATGGTGTGATTTTTCTCTTCTTCTCATTTTATTATCATTTTGTCGGACAAGTTGGAGTTTTATGTGGCTTTTCTAATTTGAAGTGTGAATGTGAAACATGATGTTAAGTCGCACAAATGAAATGGAACAAAAAGAAAAAGATGCCTTTTGGCATAAAACAAAAAACCAAACAAACCATCTGCACAGCTATTACATACTAAACAAACCAAATCAAGAGAGTTAAGTACTGAAATTATTTGGATGATCCCATCATAAAAAATACATACTACATATAATTTGGACAATAAGCCAAATAAAATCAACTTTATTGCGTAAGGGGGCTGTCCTTTTTGTTGAATATTGGCTCAATAACCACTTTTGGCTTGATTCACTCGCAGTTGGTTGACGCTTCCGCACAACACTTTTGTGGGAACTTTGTTTATATGCAGGCCGGGTCTTTATCATGAAACTCAAAAAGTGTGAAGCAAGCAAGATCAAGATGGGTTCTGAATTGGGTTCTGAGATCAAAGTTGAAATCATACATGAGGAAACAATTAGACCATCCTCTCCAACTCCTCACCACCTTAAAACTACAAACCTTTCTGTTTTTGATCAGCTTACTCCTGAAATTTATGTCCCACTACTTCTCTTCTATCCTAGAAATAGTGAGGTCCTTGACCATCTTTCTTTGGTTTCTAAGAGATCCAAGCTTCTACAAACATCACTATCTGAAGCACTCACTCACTTCTATCCTTTAGCAGGAAGTTACCAATATAATGTTTCAATCTGTTGCAATGACCATGGGGCTAAATATATCGAAGCCCGAGTCAACTGTCCCATATCCAAGATTTTGGACAAGCCAGACCTTGAGATGCTGAAGCAATTCCTTCCAACTGATATCCAATCCACACAAGCAGAGGCAGGCCATCTTCTACTTGTCCAAGCCAACTTCTTTGAATGTGGTGGATTGGCAATTGGGGTCAGCATTTCACATAAGATCACTGATGGGTTTACACTCAGCACATTCATCAATAGCTGGGCTTCAATTGCCCTTGCCTCCACTACTACTGATCATCATGAACCACTTCCTGCTGTAGAGTTTGGTGCTGCAGCTTCTCTTTTCCCACCACTAGAATTCCTCAACTCACCCCCAACTACAGCTGTGGAGTTTGTTAGAGCAAAGGTTCTCACAAGGAGGTTTTTGTTTGATGCCTCGAAGATTGCTGCTCTCAAGTCCAAAGCTGCCAGTGCCACCGTGCCAAATCCCACACGCGTTGAAGTAGTGTCCGCACTCATTTGGAAATGTGCAATCGAAGCATCAAGATCAAACTCGGGTTCCGTGAGGCCATCTGCGTGGTGTCAACTGGTGGACATGCGGAAGAAAGTGGGGCAGCCATTGGCGGAGAACTTATTGGGAAATCTTGTCGGGTTCTTTGCAGGAAAGACCGATGGAGAAAGCGAAGTAGACGTTAAGAGCTTGGTTGCTAAACTCAGGAAAGACATTGAGGAATACAAAGAACATTATGCTAATGGAGTTAGTGGGGATGATGTATGTGAAATCTTCACGGAGTTTGGGAACCTCATGAAAAGGGGTGATATAGAAAACTATAATTGCACCAGTTGGTGCAGGTTTTCCTTCTATGGAGCCAATTTTGGATGGGGAAAGCCATCATGGGTGACTGTTCCAAGTGTACAGTTCAAGCATATGATTATATTGATTGATAGTAGAGATGGTAATGGCATAGAAGCGTCTTTGACTTTCAAAGAAGAAGACATGGCCATAATTGAAACCAATAAGGAGCTGCTTGCATATGCTTGTCTTAATCCAACTATCATTTAGTACCCAAAAAAAATGCCTCGTGTTTCTTACTAGATCAAATGTTATGCTGGACCTTTAGTGATCTCTCATTTTGATGATTGTACACTCAGTTTGGACAAATAAAATTACATTCAGTGTAATTTAATTTCATTAAATTCAAATTCAAATGTTCTTTCTCCATTTGCAAACATATATACCAGCTGACTTAGAAGGCCTAAGTCAGCTGCAAATTGAAGACCGCCTGCCAATGCCATCAATTCAAATAAACACAAATACAGTGCTCTAATCCAAATTATGAGGCTCCTTGCAATTGGAGCTAAACTTATTTGATCCAGCTTTTCTCATTATTATCATTATTACAATTTGAGGTGTGAACACTAATTAACTATAGCACAATATAAAAGGAATATAAGTATAAAAGATTCCTTTTGGCATGAAACAAAGGTACAAAAGATAATTAAGCTAACTAGTCCCGCCAAAAATTAGAAAATCAAAATGTCATATTCTTCAAATTAACAATAGTACTACATAAAAATAATCAAACGGAAGTTTGGCTTTTATCACGCAGGAGTTATCTTGTGAGTTAAATCTGAGTCTTTAAATGAAGGGTCGTCTTTGTAGTGCAATTCAAGCAGAGGGTGCAAGAGCAAGAGCAAGAGGATGGCTTCTAACATCAGAGTTGAAGTCATTCAGAAGGAAACAATTAGACCATCCTCTCCAACTCCTCACCAGCTTAGAAGTTATAACCTCTCTGTTTTTGATCAACTTATGCCTGAACTTTATGTCTCACTACTTCTCTTCTATCCCAGAAATAGCACTACTGAGGTCAGGGATCACCATTCTTTGGTTTCTGAGACATCCAAAATTTTAAAAACATCATTATCTGAAGCCCTCACTCACTTCTATCCTTTAGCAGGAAGTTACCAATTTAATGTTTCAATTTGTTGCAATGACAATGGGGCTCAATATATCGAAGCCCGAGTCAACTGTCCCATATCCAAGATTTTGGACAATCCAGATCTAGGGATGCTAAAACATTTCCTTGCAACTGATATGCACTCCACACAAGCAGAGGCATGCCATCTTCTACTAGTCCAGGCCAACTTGTTTGAATGTGGTGGATTGGCAATTGGGGTCAGCATGTCACATAAGATCACTGATGCTTTTACACTCAGCACATTCATCACTAGCTGGGCTTCAATTGCCCTTGCCTCCACTACTGCTGATCATCATGTAGTGCTTCCTGCCGCAGAATATGGGGCTGCAGCTTCTCTTTTCCCACCACTAGAAGTCCTCAACTCACCCCCAACTACTCCCGTGGAATTTGTTAGATCAAAGATCAGAACAAGTAGATTTATGTTTGATGCCTCGAAGATTGCTGCTCTTAAGTCCAAAGCTGCCAGTGCCACCGTGCCAAACCCTACGCGCGTTGAAGTAGTGTCGGCGCTTATTTGGAAATGTGCAATAAAAGCATCGAGATCAAACTTGGGTTTTGTAAGGCCATCTGTGTGGTGTCAAATAGTGAACCTGCGTAAAAGATTGGGGCAGCCCTTGGCAGAAAACTTACTGGGAAATTTTGTGGGGTACTTTGCAGCAGAGACCAAAGAAAGTGAAGAAGATTTGCACAGCTTGGTTGCTAAACTCAGGAAAGGCATTGAGGAACTCAAAGAACACTATGCGAATGGAGTTAGTGGGGAAGATATATTTGAAAGTGTCAAGGAGTATGGGAACCTTATGAAAAGGGGTGATATTGACAACTTTAATTGTACAAGTTGGTGCAGGTTTTCCTTCTATGGAGCTAATTTTGGATGGGGAAAGCCATCATGGGTGTGTGCTCCTAGTTCACAACTCAAGCATTTAATTGCATTGATTGATAGTAGAGATGGTGAAGGCATAGTAGCGTCTTTGAGCTTCAAAGAAGAAGACATGGCCATAATTGAAACCAATGAGGAGCTGCTTGCTTATGCTTCTATGAATCCAACCATCATTTAGTTCCAAAAAGATAAAATTCCTCTTGTTTGTGTGTGTTTTTTCTGTATAGCCTGGCCTATTGTGTTTTTTTACTAGATCAATTGTCTTGGTGGACCTTTGATCGATCACCTCTCATTTGTTGTGATGCTTTCATTATAATAAAAAAGGATTCCTTTTGGCATAAATTAACAAAGGTCAACAGATAATTAAGCTACATGCATCCAATAATTAGCTTGCTGAACTAAAGAAATTTAAGTACTAACATTAATATCTGGATGATTGGATCGTTAATACAAGATATATTGGAGGAAATCTAACTCTGAATTTAGCCTAATTTTAACCTTTAACCCATCCATCCTTATCACTTGGGCTAACCCAAAAAACTTTTACGTATCTTTATTAGTAATTAACTAGCATCCATTAATAGTTTTGAATTCAGGATTTATTTCAATAAAAGTAGATTGTGTGACATCTAATAGACCATTGGCAACTAAATTTGTATTGTTATCGTGAACTATACATAAACTGAAGACTAAGTCTACATTATTTTTAAAATAATAGAAGTAAAAAGATTCCTTTTGGCATAAAACAAAGGTAAACATACAATTAAGCTTCCCGCACTTAATATAAGATTGCTGATGAACTAAATTTATTTTTTTCACTTAATCAACTGCATGCATGTTATTCATGAGTTTTAATTAAGGACTTACTCTGATAAATGGGGACTGAGTATATATCTCCACTAGCCTAAATAGTCACGTGTTTCAACTAAAGACATTTAAGTACTTACATTAATATTTCACTGGCCAAAAAAAAAAAGTGCTTACATTAATATTTGAATCGATAATGCAATATATATAAGTGTGTAGTGGGAGTAATATGCAAACTGGGGCTCCGGTAAACAAGAAACCACATGGTTTTCAGATCGAGTTTCACATAATGCCATACGGTACGTACGTATACATTAATTCTCTTTGGACAATACAATAAATTGACCAAAATTCACATCCATTGCACATGTTCTGTGTTGTCATGAGTTGACCTACAAACTTAAGATCGACTAAGTTAATTTACTAATTTCTAAACAACCCTTACTCACTCATACACTTAAAATAGAAATCCACTTTAATTATTCTTGAATCTGGAGCAAGAAAAACCGTAAATAATTAATAATCTTAATTATATGATTTATATCAAACAATATTGCTACAAGGATTTATATATACAGTAACATATAAAAAATTAGAAAATTAGGAAATCAAAATCAGTCATATTCTTCAAACAATACTACTTAAACGTGTATTTTTATGTATGACACTAATAATGAGACCTATGTTTGTGGGTCATGTCATAGATATATGAGTTCATGATAAGTAATGATCAAGCTGTTTGGGGTTCAAGTCTTGTGAAAATATGTCAAACCCAATTAGAAAACACATTGATGACAAAATAATCGCATGGCATTGTCCGAATGTTACACCTGTTTCTTATGAATACAACCCAATCCTCACCAAAATTCAGAACCTAGCTATTTATTGCATGAATTGACCCCAAGTTGTCCTATGTACATGGATTTAAAAAAGAAATAAGGGAAATAGTACTACAATATGCCACTAGTACGTGGAACTAAACAAATTAAGGGAGATAGAGGCCAAAAAAAGGAAAAACAAATTAAGGGAGATACTAATTAAACTATCATTGCAACGCAATATAAACGTGTCGATATGTGAGCTACGGTGGGTTATTCTTAATTAGACAAGTACAATATTAAACTGATCAACAAGGTTCAGTGTAAAAAAAAAAAAAATTTCAACAACTACAAGGTTCACTTTCATCAATGCACAGGAGCTGTCTGCAGGTTGTCTTTAAATATATATCTATATGGGTGGTCTTAATTTGTTATCCAACTCAAGTAGTTTAAAGCAAATATGGCAACAGCTAGATCGAGATATTCAAGGTTGAAATCATTCATATAATGATATAAGGAAACAATTACACCTTCCACTCCAACGATCACCACTTTAAAACTCGCAACCTCTCTGTTTTTGATCAGCTTACTCCTGAAGTATATGTCCCACTACTTCTCTTCTATCCTAGCTAGTAATTAATAGCACTAGTGAGGTGTTCATTGAGAGATCCAAGCTTGTAAAAAACATCATTATCTGAAAACCTCACTCACTTCTATCCCTTTGTAGGGAGATTTGTCCAATCTAATGCTTCAATCAGTTGCAATGACACGATGGGGTTGCATTTATTGAAGTCATATGTGAACTGTTCATTTTCAAAGATTTTCGACAAACCAGATCCTGGGATGATGAAACAGTTGCTTCAAAATTTCAAATTGAGGTAGAATCCACAGAAGCAGCCAGGTCATTAAAAAAGAAAAAGTGAATAAATGTTATAGCTAGAGCTGGGGCTAGAGTACTGTCCTTGTTGGGTGAATAAATGTCGATGTACAATGGACTTATATATGTGTGTGTGCCTGTGCTGGGTTCCATCACTTATTTCAATAGGTCGTGGTCCATATTAAGGTGAGCCACATACTTCACATGGCCGGAGCTATGGCTAGACTATTCCTTCTACAATAATTTTTAAGTACGTAACTGTCTTATGTCACCTACCTACCGCTAATCCGTATAGAAGTGGATTTCATCATATATATACAAGCTAGGGAGAATAATTATAAGTTTTACTCCACCATCACATCCAAAAATTTTCATTCAAGAGTCTTTTCATTGTGGACACGTTGTATGTTGGAAATGTTCGGATCATGATCCCTCACAAATACGGCAGCCAGCTTCTCTTTTTTTCTTTTGTTGGTGAGAATGCGAATCAGCAGCTTGTTTGTATGCAAGTTTTGTCAACATACCTCAATCTTTAGTCGGTTGTGGATTCAACACAGAGTGGAATTTTTTAGTAATACTGCCATAAATAATTGATATCTCTCGTGACAAAATTTCTTCTTCTAGGGAAAAGTTTCATCCACACCAAAACACATGATTGCTTTTTTCTTTTAATTTGTAGCTACTTAATTTGTTTGTATAGAAAAAATCATGAGAATTAGAGTGAGTTCTATTTGAATAAACAAAAATACAGCTATATTATTATCCTTTTAATGAGTTAATTAATGTACAAAATTTAATATACAAATTTGATGTGTGTACGTAACAATGTACTCTTTTTAATGAAACAAATTACTACATTTTTCATTGAAAAATTCCCAAATTAAGAAAGGATATGATTGCATGCATGCGACTCGCGGTTGGAACTAATTAATTAAAGGACAATGCTTGGGTCCTCAAGCTTGAGGACCAACCTTGTCCTCAAGCTCACCAAAAAACATAATTCGGTCATGCTAGCTCAAAATCAAAATCGTTCAACTTTTAGATCATCTAATAAAGATCATTTTTGGAAAAAATCAACTCAATCGGAAATCGTTTGATTGTATAACTGTTAATAAATAGATACATGGTTTGGTCTTTTAACTATGACCTTATATTTATTCGTTAATAATTGTACAACCAAACGATTTCCGATTGAGTTGAATGGTTTGGTCTTTTAACTATAACCTTATATTTATTTGTTAACAATTGTACAGCCAAACGATTTCCGTGAGTTGATTTTTTGTAGAGATGATCTTTATTAGGTAATCTAAAAATTGAACGGTTCCGATTTTGAACTGGCACGACAAAATTATGACTTTTGACGGGCTTGAGAACAAAGTTGGTCCTCAAGTTGGTCCTCAAGCTTGAGGACCCAAGCATTTTTTTTAATTAATTAATGAGTCATGCCACATAACACACAATGAGCATGACACATAGCACACANACATAGCACACAATGAGTCATGCCAAGTGGCACATTTTGCTTGTACTCTTCCTAGTTCTAGCCCATGTGGCATGTTTTGACAGGAAAAAAAAAAGGGAAGGCCATGTGGGTGACACGTAAGAGAAATATGCCACAACAGAGAATAATGGTTCAATGAACCATACAAATAAACGGAGGAATATTACAAATTTTTAAAGACGCGATACCAAATTAAAAGTAGGTATAAAGAAGGTTTTAAATTTCGAAATTTTTGGTGAAATTTCGCCGAAAATTTCGTTTCTTGGGGGTATGGAAATTTTAACAACAACCTATTAATTTTTCGCCAAAATTTCTCCGAAATTTTCGAAATTTCGCCGAAATCACCGAAATT
>QANT01004994.1:0-60397 GCA_003254885.1 Purshia tridentata
AAATATTTAAAAATTAAAAATTAAAAAGAAAAAAAAATTATATTCGGTAAAATAATAACACGTAAGTAATATAAAAATATAGTATAAAAATGTAATAAATAAAGTATTATTAATGTATAATATACACACATATGGTCTTAATGGGTTTATTTTTATATTACAAAAATATATACTTATCTACTTTTAAATCTCTTTGTATATCAAAAGTTATCTTTATAGAAAATTAACTGAATAAAAATTTATTTAATTATATAATTGTAATTTATTAAACAGGCATTTTTGATAATAGTTAAATTTATTAATATTTATTTGATAATAATTACATGACTAAATAATTTTAATTTTGTTAATTCTTTTTGAGAAGATATTTAAAGGATGGATCTTTAGAGATGATTACGTACGTGACCAAGTTGTGATAATATAACTACAATACAAAATTGATAATGATTAAAATAAAAGGTGAAATGAGAATGTAAAAAAGAGAAGATAGGTACGAACTCCTTTTTTTTTTTTTTTTTTTTTTTTTNTTTTTCAATTTACTTTGAACTTTACTGTAAAGAAAATAAACAAATAAAATGCAAACTCCGCCGAACCCTGTGCTTTTCTCTTTGTTGGAGTTGAACCACTTGCGTTGCATTGCATTGCAACCTTTTTTGTATTTATGTGTAGGATGTGGATTGGTTTTTGGTTGCTTAGTGTAAAAGCAGTTTTAACTCTTATCCGGGTTTTGAGGGCTTCTCGATCAGCTCTTGTCTGCCCACTTTCTGATACCTAATCTAATCTTTTCTTATTTTTGGTTTCTCATTCATGTGGATTTTGCTTTGTCCTCCAGGGAACTGGATTGGGTGGTAATTGGTCAACTTGGTATCGTCCCTCCCTCACTCATCACTATGCCTATCTAGCTTCTGTCATACATTAAACACTTGGCCGCAGCTTCCGGGGGTCCATAGAGAGAGAGAGAGAGAGAGAGAGAGAGAGAGAGAGAGAGATTACATGTTGCAAATAAGTGAAAGAAAAAACTATGTATTGTGAAAAAATAGATTGGATAATAGATAGCCAATTAGAATCGTCCTCAATTCAAATATGAAAATCAAGAAGTTCAAATATATATGAAAAATCAAGAAATAAAAGTACATGCTTGTAGAATTATCTAAGCATTAGAAGATGCACTAATAAGATTTTTTTTTTTTTTTGGTAAACAAGAAGGCCAAAGGCCTAAACACAGCAACCTACCCACCCACAAATCGAGTGTGAGAGAGGCTAATACAATCCTCAAATAAAACTTGAATACAAGCAATAAACAACATCATTTCTAAAAGTAGAAAGGTTAAAAATGAGTTTTCACCTCAATTACCACATGCATGTGAGTATGCAATCACATCTAATATACAAAGTTTGTTCCCAAAACAATATACTTCAATTTTCATCCACAACTTATATATACTTGAGAATCATCGAGAATATATGACAAAGAAAAAAACAATTTTTCTTACTTATTAAAATAAATGAATAAACCATGCATTCATGTGTGTGCAATATTTTATTGAGTATTATATATATGGCCACCAAGAATTAATATCCCAATAATTTAAGAGGAAGCCAAGTTGGATGACAATGAATAGTAGGATATATTGCATGCATACCAGCAGAGGCAGCCAACAGATCAGAGTCTGGCCGGCATGGTGTCTCCAGGTACCACATATCTCATCATATGATGACATGCCCGATCTCATCATTCATTTATTTTCAAATTTGTTCTATCATATATCATGTCATGAGATCGCGATATTAGTAATCACAACCCAAATGATATCATTCATTCATTCATCTCATGCATGCAACATGACATTCGGCGTTGGCATCTTCAGGATCCAGCTGACACGTCTGCATTATATGTATAAACAATTAATTTTCAAGTGCACACGTGTCGCCGATATGACATGCAGCTACCAACGCACGCATGTGGATGCCATTACCAAATCTATCCTCTCGCAGAAGCCACCACACACCCACCGTCCCTCCCCGCCTCTCTCTCTCTCTCTCCTTATTTTCTTGGATGCTTATAGTAAGCCATGCTCACGTACCAAGCATTGCACCCCATGCCTAATCCCACTCGCATCTTCCTCACGCTCCAGATCTCTTACACTCTAGCTTGCTCATGCAATAACATTTAATGTATATATATTAAAATTCAACGTTTAATCAAAACGTACTTGATCCTGCCTTTTTGAGCGACAATATTTGTTTAAAAGTCGATCATTACAAGCTCATTTGAACTCCTGTTACTCTACACCTCGACTTTTGTTTTTTGTACAACTCTACATCTCGAAGAAATTAAATAGTATAATGGCATTTCTCCAAAAAGAGAAAAAAATAGTTTGTTATATAACATTTTATATAAATAAATAATAAAAAACTGATCGAGTTATTGTGTATAGTAATTTCTATTCTGGATCATCTCATCATATAACCCTTTGGCTCGTCAATTTATAAATAAAGACATTTTAAGCTTGATTTGGTTGATAAACATTCCTACAATATCTTTTCAATTTTTGTCCCCAGTGAATATCGAGCTCAACTAGCTCTTTGGAATCGAATGAAAAAGGAAGAAAAATACAAAAATCGAAATGATGAATTCATGAATCTAAAAGAGGATCTATGAGCCATAAATTTCATTTAATATAGGTCCCCTACTCTTCAAAGTTCATTTATTATCATTGGACAATCTTGTCTCACCCGTGTGGGTTTACTTAGGAAACCGAATGAGTTTTTAAAATATAAATCAGCCTCTTATCTAGGATTCCCAATCCCATATCTTCTTTTTCTGTCTTATAAATTCATCACTTTTTCAATCTTTTTTTACAGCCAGTAGAAAAAATATATTTCCTTTACAATTCAACTGTTCCAAGTAGCAAAAGTTTGAAATTTATTTGCCAAAATTTAATGACCATCTGGGGAAAATTTACTATTTATTTATGATTTCCCGGCACATGATCGAGATTTCAACCATTGAAAACCATTTAAGGTCTATTGTACCATGAGTACGTACGTACCATTTACACTTGTCAAAATTTTTACTAAAGTCGTCAAATGATGTGATAGTTTCTATATTGAAATATTGGCTATGGATCCCACATTCTAATCTTGATTTATTTTAGTAAATAAAATACTAATGTAAAAGAATATCGTAGGGAAGCCACTTAGGGATATTTTTGTATTTTCGCATATTTCGAGCTTAGGGTTTCTCCTGTAAAAAGATATATTGAATATGCATAATCCAAAATTCATGCAGAGCCCTTCGACAATTAACCAAAATAACATATCGCCCCCTCATTCAATACAAAGTGGGCAACTTTATTACATTCTCTTAGCTGATAATGAAAAATCGAAAAATTCGCTAAATTTAACAATGTCCTGACCTTCTCAACCATTAAGCACAGTTAAAGAGAGTTTGAATCTATTATAAAAGGCAAATAACTTGCATCTACAGCAAGTTGCACGCTTTATTTGATTGCTAAGAAACCCAAAACAATAAACTCTATCCTTAATTAATTCCCGATCGATAATGTAGTTTTCCCAATTGAATCATAGTCATTATATATTGATTCAATGGGAAAAACCACAACAAACGTCTTGTCATTTCTTCATACCAGGAATCTTTCTTCACTCTTGCTATAAGGCTATGGAATATGATGTAGGCTTAAGAAAATGCATAACCGCAGTCGCTGCAAGAAACGTGACAATACTAATTAAAACCAAAACAAAACTAGAGTTTATGATAAAATTTTAGACAAAACCTTTTTAAGATTGAGCAAGGGACAAGCCCTTTCTACGATCAATATATAAGGGACAACCCTCTCTAAGATTAAGAAATGGAAAAATCCTCTCTAAGATTTTTATTTTTATTTATTTTATAAAGAGACTTTCCAAAATAAGAAGGCAAAATTGATAGCCTACGACGACCTGAGATGCCAAGAACACCATAAACGAAAATTTATAATTTTTTCTCTCTAGCGGCAAATGAAGTTCCTCTCTATAAAAAACCTTGCATAGTCTTTTTTACAAGATATGAAAATAAGTTTTTGTAGTAAGTTTTCATAAGTTACATAATATCAAAGTCATTCTTTGGCCACAACCCACAAATTCTAAAGTAAGTGATCAATCTAGCTAGATCACTCGATCTTGTATGATCTCTGATTAATTTATTATTTGAATATATATATATATATATATATATATATAACAACAAGGCTCCATTGTAGGATTCTCACAAATTAGAAGTTTGTGGGATTTCTCTTGTGGGGCCCACAAGAGTTGTTTTGTATCGATCCGAACCGTTCATTTTTTACATCTCTATTGATAGATCATTCTTGTAAAAAATTAGCCAAATAGGAAACCATTTGCCTATTTAACTTTGACCAAACAAATGGACGGTTTCATAAAAAATATTTGGTTCATCCATTTGTTTGATCAAAGTTAGATAGGAAAATGATTTCCGATTTGGCTAATTTTTTGTAAGGATGATCTATCAATGGAGATGTAAAAAATGAACGGTTCGGATTGATACAAAACAATTTGTGTGGGCCCCACAAGGGGGATCCTACAAATTTTTAATTTGTAGGAATCCCACAATGGAGCTTTGCTGATTTACATAATATCTGATTATTATTATTTTTTTTTCATTTTAGAATTTGTCTTTCTTATTATTTTAGAGAGTAATTGGAGGAGTTTTGCTAGTGGAAGATTTGAGCGGCAATACATATGATGTTGAATTATTAGGTAGCAAAATTTTGGATGGGTTTTAAAAGGAAGGGCACCCGAGAGGTGCGACTTGTCTTGGCATGAATTAAAGGAAAGGGCAATGCTAGGGTGCCTCAATAAATTATGCCTCAAATGTGCCTCAATAACTGAAAATTTTTATGTCATTATTCATTTGCTACATCATTTTGTATAAAGACCATTTTGACCTTTTTAATAAATTTTAAAAAACTATAAATTATAAAAGAAAAAACAAAACATATAAATCAAATACATTGTGTTTAAAGTATGAAATTAAATCCTAGGCTGAGATTAAACCTGGGCTGCAGCAGCAAGAGGATGACTCAACAACATCCCTTTGCTCCTTCAAAACTTGGACTTCATTTGTATCCAATACTTAATATATTTAATTCAAATTTATACGATAATGTGTATTAGTCTATTAGATCAATTCATTTCTTGCTTGCTTACTATGACGACATGTAGTATAGCTAAATGTTAGCATGAGGCTATTGGAGATGTTTAAGCTGATCAATTTGGAATGAAATATTAGCTGGGGTTGCAATCATGAAATTGGAACCTAAGAAATTGAAAGAGATCGAAGATGAAAGATGAATTAGGAATATGAGATTGGAAGGTTCATGGAGAAGAAAAATAAGAATCAAGAACCCTTATGTTCATTGTCCTCTTCCATTTTCACAAACCCAATATTCTAGGAATTGAAAGAACTGAAAAAATTATTGAAAAAGACGAAAATGAATTAGGAATATAGAATTGAAAGGGTCATAGAGAAGAAATTGAAACAAAAAAATAGCAAGATGATTAAATTAGGATTATTAGATTTTGGAGGGATAAGATGGTCTTTTAATAAAAATGATTTTAATTTGATACAGTGATGTGTATATTTACCAAAAAGTTAACTAGTGATGTGTCCAATTACTATTGGCACATAAGATTGAGGCACCATTGAGGCACGATTTTTTGAGGCCCAAAATCATTTCCCTACAATTTTATGAAAGTCAGTATAATATAGAAGTTCCTTATTATATTTCTAAAATCACATGTGTTACAAATTTTTCTTTTTTAATTTATTTATTTATCTTGCTACACTAACTCTCCTTACGAGCATCACGCGCGTGTGATATTCAATCCCACATATTTTTTAAAATCGTCAAAACTTAATCTCGCAAATAGATTCAAGTATACAAATTTTCTAAAATCGTCAAAACTTAATACCGCACATAGATTTAAGCCTATATATTTTCTAAAATCGTCAAAACTTAATACCGTACACAGATTCAAGGCTACTTATTTTCTAAAAGGGTTAAAATATGATTTTGGTCCCTGTGTTTTACCTTAGAAACAAATTTGGTCCTTGTATTTTCAAAATTCTAATTTTAGTACTTGAGTTTTCATTTACTAACAATTTCAGGACAATTAAAAATTTCTGTTAATGCCATCAAAAACTGCCGTCAAAATATCATTAGTTCCTTCAACCCAAATGTTTCTTAAGTTTGAATAGTCACTGTCTTGAAGTTTTCACGCTTGACCTCTCTCTGTGTCATGGTTTCTTCTTTGATATGTTGGCTACGTTTAGTCTGTGGCTGTAATATTTTGGTTTTTATTTTCCCTTTGTTCCTCTGTTCTTCTGTTGGTTTTAGCTTCTATTTGAGTTGCTTTTCAATGAAAGATTACTTGAACAAAAAAAAAAAAAAAAAGAACAAGAAAATTGTAGAACTGATAGATAAAATTCGTTTTGGATTTAGCAATTTGTAATCTTCAGTTTGAAAGGTGTGTTCTTGGGTTTTTGATCATGGCAATTGGAAATCTTTGATTTCTTTTGTTAAAGTGGTTTTTGACTTGAGCTCTCTGCGTTTTTTCTTATGACATCCTCAAAATAATAAACTTTGATGGATCTTTTGTTTTTGTTTTTCTTATACTAATAGTATGAGTTTTAATTTCATATATATATAATTGCCAGCATATAAACTGCAAAATAAATTTTTACACAACAATACAAGCTGTAATTTCATTAATATGTAATTGCTCAAAAATAACTCCAAAACCAATTTATAATATTGCATATGTAATTTCATTCATGTTGATATTGTTCAAAAATACAAGCTGCAGTAAGCATTTACGTTGTTCAAAATAAAATGTCCACCAGTTTCAACCACTTCATGACTACACAAAATGACGCAAATGACCACTGCTAACTGCTACCTTTCTAAACAACCAAAACAGAAAAGTATTCATATTATGGTACTCCAACCCTCATTTCTTTCATGGTAGTGTTGGATTTCTTTGCCAAAGTTGAACTGGAATCTAATCCCATCTTAGGCCTCACATTTGTAGTTCTCATTGATGCTAGCTGCCACCTGCAAATTGGGAGTGATGAAACTACCTCCTCTAGGTCCCACATGTATGGTGGGATGGGTGGGTGGTGGTGGTGGTGGAGGGTACAGCAAGCAAGTTACATGTAAAAATGTTAAAAACTGCATATGACATGTATAAATGGTTAGAGATTAAAACTTACTTTGGCAGGGTTAAAGTATTTCCCAGTATTTGCCTTCTTGGTAGGGACATTTTTTTTTCACCTGTAAACATGACAAATAAACACGAGTTAGCATGAATTTTTTGATGAAATTCAAACTAAAATTCATATTGAAACACTCACTGGCAGTTTGGAGATTCTTGCAGAGTTGTGAGAAGCCTCCCCAACATTAGAAGTCTCCCCAGCAGTTCTTCCAACCTTCTGAAGTCTCTTCTTTTTTCCTTTGCCTAGCACAACACACTCATATGCCCATCTCTTATCTAAGTACATTCCATTCGGCATAGGTTTAGGTTGGTTCTTACAACTTCTTCTATTGTGACCAGTTTCCCAGCACTTCGTACACCTAGTAGTACCACCCCTCTTGGTCATCTTGGTTGAATCTTTTTTTTCCATTTCAAGATCTCTTATCCTCTTTTTCTTTGGCCTTCCAGGTTGTGCCTTAGAAATTGGTGGGAGGACAGGTGTTTCGTTGATCTTTGGCCACTGTTTGAACCCTTTCATTGGATGTATTATTGGCTCATAAGCTTTCATGTATGTCTCCTTATGGTAACATTTATCCACATATTCCCACCCCTCTTGTGTATTGAAATGTATGGCAGCAATACCATGCACACATGATATACGATTAAGGTCCCACCTCATGCAGCTACAAGTCCTAGTCCACAGATTAACAACATGTTGGTCTGTTAAGGCCTCCCCCACCTGGAACTCTCCATGTCCAGAATATGAAGGTCTAAAATTCCTAGACAATGTTACCAGCTTGTCAAGTTTTTTCATGATTTTAGGACAAACTGCTCCCTCATACTTCCTCATAATCTCCCTCTTGACTTGTAATCTTCTCATTAAATTACACCTAATCATCTCAAGCATCGTCAAGATTGGTTTATCTCTTGCTTGAAGTATCCAAGCATTAAAACACTCGCATAGATTGTTCAATAACATGTCACATTTAATCCTAGTACTAAACCTATGCCTAGCCCACCTATTGGGATCCCTCCCAAGCAACCAATCATGGGCACCAGAATCCAACTCACTCAACTTGTTCATCTCACACTCAAAATCAGCAGCATTTGGTGCTCTAGCAGCACTCCATAACAAATCTTTTAAGGCCTTACCTTTAAACTTGTCTATAAAGTTCCCATAGAGGTGTCTTACACACCATCTGTGGTCTGCTTCTGGCACAATTTCGCCAAAGGCCTTGTCCAGACCCTACCAAATAAATAAATAAAAAAATCAGTGGGGTTGACACTTAAAATTGAAACAAGCACTTGCTGAAAAATAATGCATGGAACAAGCTATTTCTTACTTTTTGTTGGTCTGAAATGAAAGTCCAACCATGCTCACTAACTGGCCCCAAATCTTCAATCAATAACTCGAGAAACCAGCACCATGAATCCTTGGTCTCTAACTCAGCAACAGCATAGGCAGTTGGGTACATATTGTCATTTGCATCAATCCCCACTGCCACAAGCAATTGGCCTAGCATGGACACATATAAAATTTGAAATATATAAAATTTTAATTTCAAAATAAATATCAATTACACCCATAAATAACAGTTTGCTTATCAAAGTATGAGAATCTCATTTACCTTGATATTTTCCCTTTAAATGACACCCATCAACTCCTATAATGGGCCCACAACCATCAAGAAATCCTTTTTTGCAAGCATCCAAGCAAACATACAGTCTTTGGAAGAATGGGGGTTCCACCTTTATTTTCATGGTGCTGCCCACATTAGTTTGCCTCACCTCTTCACAATATTCTCTCAATTTTCAGAATTGTTCAGCGTAAGTCCCCTCTATCATCAAAATGGCCTTTTCTCTAGCTCTACCACACTTACTAAGGGAGACATCAACTCCATAATCCCTTGCAACCTGACTTTGAAGAAACTTTAACTTAATCTTAAGGTCTTCTCTTACTCTTTCAATATACTTCTTGGCGATATAAGTTGATTTCAGATTGGGGTTTTCATAATGACGCAGCAGGATCGCTGAAGGGTGGCTAGCTCTCGTGCTAGGGACGGGTCTTCTCTAACACCTGGAAGAAGAAGAAGAAATTAGGGAAAATTTGGAAAACGAAATGTCTTTGTTGTTAATTAATTCTTGATGAAGCTAAGCACACAACCCTTCCTTTTCTTTATAGGGAGGTTACAAGAAAATAGGTGCAGTGAACTAGCAATAAAGACTAAGTACAGAATTTAAATAGGTTGCATCAGAATTAAATAGAAAGAGAAGCAGTGAAACTGCCCATAGCAAATTCATAACAGTCGGCAATCTGGTCTTCAAACAGGTTCAATGGACCATGCTACATCAGTCCCTCCCTCTTGAAAAGAACTCGGCCCCGAGTTCACCATTGGTAGAGTAGGAGAATCTGGGGCGTAGAACTCGAATAAATCCTTCACATTGAAGCTTTTGGAAATGTTGTACTCTTTTGGTAGATCCACCACATAGGCGTTGTCATTAATTTTCTGTAAAATTGGGAAAGGACCAATTTTCTTTTGCTTAAGCTTGTTGTATGTTCCCACTGGAAACCTTTCCTTCCTTAAGTGAACCATAACTAAATCACCAACATTGAACAACTTGACCCGCCGGTGCTTATCTGCACTTTCTTTGTACTTGGCTGCTGCCTCTTGCAGTTTTTCCTTAACTTCTGCATGAACGGTAGCAAACTTTTCAATCATGTGCTCTGCCATGATATTCATACCAGGTAATTTTGGTAAAGGGACCAAGTCGAGAGTGTGTGAAGGACGCCGCCCATACACTATCTCAAAAGGTGACTTCCCAGTAGAACGATTTGGCATATTATTGAAAGCAAATTCTGCTTGAGACAATGTGACATCCCATTGTTTCGGCTTTTCTTTTGTAAGGCTTCGCAAGATATTTCCCAAAGTCCGATTTACAACTTCGGTTTGGCCATCAGTTTGGGGATGGCATGTAGTGCTATACTTCAAGGAAGTATCCAATCGCTTCCACAGATCGCGCCAAAAATGACCAAGGAACTTGCTGTCACGGTCCGAAACAATGGTTTTTGGTAGCCCATGGAGGCGCACGACTTCCCGAAAGAATAGTTGAGCAATATGGCTGGCATCTGAAGTCTTTTTACAAGGTATGAAGTGTACCATCTTTGAAAATCTATCAACAACAACAAAGATAGAATCCATGCTTCGTTGAGTCCGAGGAAGACCCAAAACGAAATCCATGGATAAATCCTCCCAAGGGCCTTCTGGAATGGGGAGTGGGGTGTACAATCCTGTGTTTTGGGCTACACCTTTGGCAGTTTGGCAAGAATAGCATCGTCGAACAAACTTCTCGACATCACGCTTTAATTGAGGCCAAAAGTATCGGTCTTCCACCATGGAGATGGTCTTATCTCTGCCCATATGTCCTCCTAGACCTCCACCATGAATTTCCCTGATAATATGCTCACGTAGGGAACCCCTTGGGATGCAAAGGCGTGCATCCTTAAAGAGGTATCCTTCCTGCACCTGGAATTGACCATTGGCAGCCATACCTGAATGACAATTTCCCCATTCTTCTTTGAAGTCTTCATCCTCTGCATATAAATTCTTTAAATATTCAAAACCAATTACCTCATTGCGCACTGTGGTGAGTAATAAGGTCCGGTGACTTAAAGCGTCTGCCACCTTGTTTAATTTTCCAGATTTGTGCTTCAACGAAAAGGTGAACCGTTGGATGTAAGCAACCCAACGAGCATGCATGCGATTGAGCTTTGTGGCATTGTTGAGGTGCTTGAGGGCTTCGTGATCAGTGTTTAACACAAACTCTCTTTGAATTAAATACTGCTCCCAATGATGTAATGTTTGTACCACTGCATACAATTCCAGCTCGTACGTTGTCCACTTTTGTCGTGATTCACTAAGCTTCTCACTAAAGAAAGCCACGGGTCTACCCTCTTGAGATAGAACAGCCCCTATCCCCACAATTGATGCATCACAATCAACCTCAAATATTTTCTCGAAGCTTGGGAGGGCTAGAACTGGTGCGGTCGTCAATCTTTCTTTGATCATAGCAAAACTTTGTTTAGCAGCCTTGGTCCACTGAAGATGTTTTTGTTTCAGACAATCGGTGAGGGGGGCTGCAAGGGTGCTGAAATTCTTCACGAACCGTCGGTAGAAAGTGGCAAGACCATGGAAGCTTCGAACATCGCTAACTGTTTTTGGTGTAGGCCATTCTCGGATGGCCTTTACTTTAGAGTCGTCGACCTTGACACCTTCAGCACTTACCACATAGCCCAAAAAAATCAAGCTATCCGTTGAAAACGTGCATTTCTTCAAGTTGACATATAACTTGTTTTGCCACAGCGCTATGAACACTTCCCTCAGATGTTGTACATGATCGGTTTTATTATGGCTATAAATCAAAATATCGTCAAAATAGACAACAACAAACCGACCAATGAAGGGTTTGAATACCTGATTCATAAGTCTCATGAATGTACTCGGGGCGTTGGAAAGGTCGAAGGGCATAACTAGCCATTCATAGAGTCCTTCCCTTGTTTTGAAGGCCGTTTTCCACTCATCTCTCGGCCGGACTCGAATCTGGTGGTAGCCGTTCTTGAGATCAATTTTGGAAAAAATATTGGAACCTGCCAGTTGATCTAACATATCATCGAGCCTTGGTATTGGGAACCTGTATTTCATGGTGATTTTATTGATAGCCCGGCTATCAACGCACATCCTCCAACTTCCGTCTTTCTTTGGGGTGAGTAGGGCTGGTACGGCACATGGACTCATGCTTTCTCGGATTAGCCCTTTGTTCAACAAGTCGTTGACTTGTTCTTGCAAAATTTCAAATTCCCTTGGGCTCATCCGGTAGTGAGGGAGATTTGGTAAACTTGCACCAGGAATAAGATCAATATGGTGTTGGATATCACGCATGGGTGGCAATTCATTCGGCAAATCTTTTGGTCCCAAATCTGAAAATTCAGTGAGCAGTGGCCTTATTTCATTTGGAATTTCGATGTCTGCCACCAAGTCGTCTGCCCTTTCTTTTATTACAACAGCAAAAATTTGTTTGGACTCTCTTACCTCTTTAGAAATGTCGGGGACCACCAAGAAAGAGTGGTTCTCGGATTGGGGAGGTGGAGGATAAACTCCCGTTTTCATGGGGGCAAGGATGATTTTAGTGCCTCCATGGTAGAAAGTGAAGGTGTTGTCCTTTCCTCTATGGATGGTGTCTTTGTCGAACTGCCAAGGCCTTCCAAGTAGCATATGGCAAGCGTCCATATCCACCACGTCACAAGTCACAACATCTTGATATTCTTTACCAATAGAGAATGAGACATCGCATTGCTTTGTTACCTCTGTTTTGCCAACTTCTTTGATCCAGCCGATGCTATAGGGGTGTTTGTGATTCTTGGTGTTCAAGCCCAGTTTGTCCACCATGGTCTGTGAAACGATGTTTTCACTACTCCCACCATCAATGATTACTTCACAAACTCGACCATTGACAGTGCACCTAGTTTTGAAAATGTTGTGTCGTTGGACATTCTCGCCTCGTCTTGGAGTGTACAACAGATGCCTCACCACAAGAGATAAACCTTCATCGCCATATGTCCATGCTGATGGGTCATCCTCAGGTGCATCTTCTTCTTCCAGGTGATAGTCCTCAGTTTGGTTTTTATCATCTTCCTGGAAGGTCAAGTGAACGGCACGGTTGGGGCAGCGGTTAGAGTAATGGCCTGGCTGACCACACCTAAAGCAAGTGTTTCCCCTGGGAACTGCATAGGGGTTGGTGTTGTTGGCCTTGTAGTTGGATGAACCTGCTTCTTGTCTAGCACCAATTGAATTTCGAGCAGCAGCTCCTCGGTTTGAAGGCTGAGTAGTTTCTAAAACTGGGGCTGCTGCCTTTTTTTTTTCTTGTTCGGAGGGAGGCAAAGGGCCACTAAATGTTCTCACAGGAGGTGGGGCACGGGTATGACGTCGATTCACTTGGAGTTCAGCCCTCTTTGCTAGTTGAGTTGCCATGTTAAGAGTGGTGACGGGGTGCAGGGAGACTATGTCTTGTATGTCCCTCCTCAGTCCTCCAATAAAACGAGAAACTAGCTGGCCTTCCGTCTCTGTCAAAGCGTTGCGGACTGATAAATGATTGAACTCAAAATCATATTCTTGCACGGAACGACTTCCCTGTTGGCAATTTTGGTATTGTTGGAATAGGACTTGATCATAATCAAGAGGAAGAAATCGAGCCCTCATAAGTTGCTTCATCCGGTGCCAAGATCGAATTCGGTTCTTTTGTTGTCGGGTCCGCATCATCTGCAGCTGCTCCCACCAAGCTGATGCCCCACCTTTAAGCTTGTAGGAAACAAACTTAACCTTCTTTTCTTCTGGAATTTCCATATACTCAAAGAAGTTCTCAACCTCTGCTATCCAGTCAAGAAACTCTTCAACTCCCAGACGACCGTTAAAGGACGGGAGGTCCATTTTCATGCGAAAATCTCCTCGATTGTTACCTTGGGGTGGCGCTTCATTGAAGAGCGCATTCTCCATTTCTTCATCAGTTGAATCACCATCATCATTGTGCTGGGGGGGTTCTGCTACCCTTGGACCACGGTTCTGCTCACGAGCCGGGGGCAGTAAACGCCCCAAGGTTGTTGTTAATTGCTCTATTCTTTGCTCAAATCGGTGCTCCATTGTTTCAAACATTCGAGTGATTGCAATACGGGTTCCCTCAGGCAAATCCTCGAGGTTAGCCGTATTAGAATTGTCTCTGGTGGCCATGAATACAAGGGTAGTCCTCGCTCTGATACCACTTTTGACGCAGCAGGATCGCTGAAGGGTGGCTAGCTCTCATGCTAGGGACGGGTCTTCTCTAACACCTGGTAGAAGAAGAAGAAACTAGGGAAAATTGGAAAATGAAATGTCTTTGTTTTTAATTAATTCTTGATGATCCTGAGCACACAAGCCTTCCTTTTCTTTATAGGGAGATTACAAGAAAAATAGGTGCAGTGAACTAGCAATAAAGACTAAGTGCAGAATTTAAATAGGTTGCATCAAAAACTAAGTGAGTAAAACCAAGGAAGAGAAGCAGTGAATCTGCCCACTCCAAAAATAGCAAATTCATAAGAGTAGGCAATCGGGTCTTCAAACAGGTCCACTGGATCATGCTACATCACATGTTGTAGTCACTGTTATGCCACCTAACTAAACTATGTCCTAACCATTTTATATATTGTGAAGTGGTTTCTTTGGTACTGCACCAGATGCAGGTCAGTTAATGGCCATGCTCTTGAAACTTGTAAATGCCAAAAAGACAATTGAGGTTGGAGTTTTTACTGGCTACTCTCTTCTCCTCACTGCTCTCACTATTCCTGATGATGGCAAGGTTTATATGTTCTTCATTCATCACCTGTTTATGTGTCTGATAACCTCATTAACAAACTAGGAATTGTTGTTGATACAATAATGCAGATTTTGGCTGTGGATAGAGATTGAAAAACATATGAGGTAGGCCTGCCAATTGTCAAAAAAGCCGGAGTAGAACACAAAATTGACTACATTGAATCCCCAGCTCTGCCTATTCTTGATAACCTTGTGGGAGATGTAAGCATTATAGTCAATGTTTACTGCTGATCTTCATTTACCATTTCAAACAACATCCTAAAACAATTTCTTTGAAGCCTAATTTCATTTTGTTTCTATTAGCTTATCTTAGTAAATCGTTGCGTTAATATGGGGTTCTTTGGCAGCCAAAGAATGAGGGATATTTCGACTTTGCCTTTGTTGATGCTGACAAACAAAATTATTGGAACTACCATGAGAGGCTGATGAAACTGATAAAGATAGGTGGGATTGTTGTATATGATAACACACTCAGGGGAGGAGCAGTAGCTTTGCCTGAAAAGGCTGTTCCAGATGCCAAAAGGGTTGGGAGGCAGTGTACAATTGAGTTTACCAAATCAGTGGCAGCTGACCATCGAGTCGAAATTTCTCATGCTTCTGTAGGTGATGGGATCATCATCTGCAGGCGCATTTCCTTAGTTTCTTCTGCTGGGGTCTATCGGCTTCCATAGTTCCTTAGCATGCAAGTCCTTGTACATAATACTTGATTCAATAAATATTGCTTACTATTTTAGATGTTTATAGCTCTACTGGGAAACCACTGACTCTACATCAACGGAACACGGTTTGAAATATTGCTTATTTTTTTGCTGTTTCATTGTATGTCTCGTGTCATTTTAAATGTTAACTTGTTTTTTATTGAAACTCAATGTTGAACAAGTGAATTGATCTACAACTCAGATTTAACCAGATGAGTTTAGTGCATTCAAATTGCATGATCTTAATGTCTGAACCACTCTCCATTTCCCAAGCCAAATCCAGACTGTTTTCTTTCGTAGTTTAATATGATGGCCAACATAGTGCAATGGAGCATGGGACTGAAAACGTGGGTTATTGGAATATGCATCCCAAGTCCATTTATATTTACAGACTTGCAGAGTTGACCACCTTGAAAACTCAGGACAATAAATATTACAAAATACCAAAAAATTTCACAATTTTTTCACACCAACTTCTTGAAAAAATAGTCTTTTATTCACCAAAATAGAACTGCTTAAAATATCCTTCATTCAACAAAAGCAAAAACATAAGATTATAGTTGTAAAATATAACCATTAAAATAAAATTTTTAAAAGTAAAAGAAAACACCGACGGCCTTAAAACATGAAAATAATAATAAAAAATTATACACAATAAAAATTAAAAAAATTAATTAATACTCAAGTAATACGTGCTAAAAGACTAGGATAATATTATCTTTATTTGAGATTCGAAATATCATTCAATATAAATAAATAAAACACTATTACATTACATCAATTGTTATTCAGAGTTAAATTCTGGATTTGTTTTTGGGGCATTTTATTTATTTACCCTCCACTGCCTGCAAGAACTCTGTTTAGTCTTTATTACAAAAAGAACAACAATGCAAAGGATGTCGTATACTGGTGCCCAATGGAAGGACAGAGTGGCGGTTGTAGTTGAAATAGATAAACGGCAATGCTTGGTGAGTCGACGGGTTTATGTCGAGTGCCCAGGAAATGTATTTGGTCATTTCATTTCTGATTTTGTTGTGCCCTTCACTCGCTGCCACCGCTGCAAATTCAAGGCCTAGACTCCCACCCAGTAAATAGTCACACAGATACCACCCCCAAATTTTTCGTTTGCGGTACTCTCTTTCTCTCACCACCATGCCTTTTTTTTTTTTTTTTCTTTAATGAAGAATAAAGTGCAGAATATTTTATGAGGAAGAAATAAAAAATACCCAGAACAGAGAAATGGGCATATGGGGATAGTAGTAAGGAATTACTTGAGCAATTGACCCTGAATTTGAGTTGCAAATTTGCACTGATGATCTGCCTTTTTAACTGTTTGATTAATTTGTGGAATTGCCGGTGAAGTTTTATCTGGAGAGAAATGGAGAACATGGTGAAAAATGTATGGGATCCTTCAAAAAAGGGTCTACTTCAGAGTGATGAGTTATATCAGGTACCAGCCTATAAAAAACCCAATTTATTAACTTTTGTTATGGTTTTGGTGTTTAAATTGTTGACATTGTTGTCAACAATGTGGCATGCAGTATGTTTTGGAGACTAGTGTGTATCCGCGTGAACCAGAGCCTCTCAAGGAGCTAAGGGATGCCACTGCCAGCCACCCCAGGTAATAGTAATGTAGTCGATAAATGTGATACAAATAGTATTATTATTTTGACTAGATGATATCCTAGTTGGCCTGCATCTTAAATTTCATTAAGCTTCTTGATTACCAAGCAAGAACTTGAGATGCCTTTTAAGTGAGTGAGGGAGTGAAAACTCTGAGGCATTTCTTGATCAAATTGTGTACAGGGAGGATTATTAGCTTCTTATTTTTCAGGGCTGGGATGGCTACTGCACCAGATGCAGGTCAATTAATGACAATGCTGTTGAAGCTAGTAGATGCAAAGCAGACAATTGAAGTTGGAGTTTTCACAGGATACTCTCTTCTACTCACTGCTCTTACAATTCCTGAGGATGGCAAGGTCTTTTACTACCAAGTTCTGAATTTGCTTTCCTGTCAATGATGACCTTCCATGGATTTGAAACTATCTATGCTTCTGAATAATTTTTTGCAGATTGTAGCCATAGATGTAAATCGTGAGACATATGATCAAATAGGGCTGCCCATCATAAAGAAAGCTGGTGTTGAGCACAAAATTGACTTCATTGAATCTGAGGCTCTGCCAGTGCTTGATAAGCTTTTAGAATCCGTAAGTATTGTGCATCTCAAACCATAGTTGTGACTTTTGTGCTTTCTCATGAGTTGGGGATTATTGCAGCATGAAAATGAAGGCAGTTTTGACTTTGCATTCATTGATGCCGACAAGGTTAACTATTGGAATTACCATGAGAGGCTGATGAAGCTTTTGAAGGTGGGCGGCATAGTGGTCTATGATAATACACTCTGGGGAGGAACAGTTGTAATGCCTGATGAGTTGATTCCAGAACACATGAAACAAGGCAAACATGCGACTATTGAGCTGAACAAGAAACTTGCAGCTGATCCTCGTATCCAAATTTCTCATGCTTCTTTGGGTGATGGGATCACAGTTTGTAGGCGAATCTACTGATTCTTGATTGTAAACTGAAATCGTACATGTAAGGTGGCTTGAAACGTTTGGCGTGCTACCGTTTCCAATGATATTTGAATACTAATTTTACGTGAAGTTTTAATGAAATAATCTATTGCTGTTGTGATCTCTGCTGTATCCCTTCAAATAACATCCTAGAACAATTTCTTGGAAGCCTAATTTCATTTTGTTTCCATTAGCTTTTATTAGTAAATTGTTGTGTTAATATGGGGTTCTGTGGCAGCCAAAGAATGAGGGGGATTTTGACTTTGCCTTTGTTGATGCTGACAAACAAAATTATTGGAACTATCATGAGAGGCTGATGAAACTGACAAAGATGGGTGGGATTGTTGTATATGATAACACACTTTGGGGAGAAGCAGTTGGGGAGAAGCAGTAGCTTAAGCTGAGGAGGCTGTTCCAGAGGCCAAAAGGGATGGGAGGCAGTGTAGAATTGAGTTTACCAAATCAATGGCAGCTGACCATCGAGTCGAAATTTCTCATGCTTCTGTAGGTGATGGGATCATCATCTGCAGGCGCATTTCCTAAGTTTCTTCTGCTGGGGTCTAACAGCTTTCTGTAGCATGCAAGACCTTGTACATAATCCTTGAGTCAATACATATTGCTTACTGTTTTGGAGGTTTATAGCTCTACTGGGAAACAACTTGCTCTACATCAATGGCGCACAGTTTAAAATATTGCTTATGCCTTTGCTGTTTCATTGTATGTCTCTTGTCATTTTAAATGTCAACTTGTTTTTGATTGAAACTCAATTATTTGGAGTATGCATCCCAAGTCAAATTTTACAGCCTTGCAGAGTTGACCACCTTCAAAACTCAGGTCAATAATATTATAAATACCAAAAACTTGATCCTTCATTCACCAAACATAAATTTGCTTAAAATACCTTTCATTCAACCAAAAAAAAAACATAAAAACTTGAGGGTGTATTTATAAAATATGACCACTGAAATAAAATTTAAAAAAAACAAAGAAGAAGACACCCACCCCCTCAAAATGGAAAAATAATAGTGAAAAATTATAAAACAATGAGAACAAAATTTACAGTAGTTTAGACACACATAGTGAGTGCGAAGAAGAGGCTAATATAATATCCATCTTCATTTGAGATTCGAAATATCATCCAATATAAACAAATAAAATACTATCACATTACATGATTACTTAAATTGTTACTCAGAGTTTAAGTTCTGGATCTGTTTTTGGTGCGTTTTATTTATTTACCCTCCATTGCCGGCAAGAACTCCCTTTATTACAAAAAGAACAACAATGGAAAGGATGTCGTATACTCGTGCCCAACAAGGAAGGAAAGGGTGGCGGTTGCAGTTGAAATAGATAAAACGGCAATGGAAAATATGTCAATACTGGTTGGTGAGTCGACGGGGTCAAGTGGTGTGCCCAGAAAATGTATTTAGTCATTTCCGCTTTTGGTCTGCGGTTGACACGCTGGGATCGCTGCATGTTCAAGGCTTAGACTCGCACCCAGTCACACTCATACCACCCCATCTTTTTCGTTTGCGGTACTCTCTTTCTCTCATAACCATCTTTATGCTTTTCTTTTTCTTTTTTTTTTTAGGGAAAACATTTTGGTCCTTGTATTTTGACCGAAAAACGAATTTAATCCATGTGCATTTAAAAGTTCAGATTTGATCCGTGTATTTTATTTTATTTGTAATTTTAACATTTTATAACCAATAAAATTTGTTTTCAAATCAAAACTAATTAACTTGTTAATTTTATTCAAAAATACAAAAAAATCATACATATAATCTTCAATTTGATTTTAAACAAAAATTGAAATTTTAAATTTGTTAAATTATTTTCGTAGTGTAAAAGACATAAAAAACAAGGATCAAATATAAAATTTTTAAACCACATGGACCAAATTTGTTTTTAAAATAAAATACAAAGGCTAAAAATGTTTTTCACCCTTTTTTTAATGAAAAATAAAGTGCAGTATATTTTAAGAAGAAGAAATGAAAAATACCCAGAAGAGTTGTAGCTTAGATGGTAAGTTTGAGATTGATGAGCAGTAGAGAAATGGGCATATGGGGATAGTGATAAAGAATTACTTGGGCAGTTGACCGTGAATTTGAGTTTCAAATATCAATGATGCTCTGCCTTTTTAACTGTTTGATTAATTTGTAGAATTGCTGGTGAAGTTTTATTTGGAGAGAAATGGAGAACAAGGTGAAAAAGGCATGGGATCCTTCAAAAAAGGGTATACTGCAGAGTGATGAGTTATATCAGGTACCTACCAGCCTATAAAAAACCCACTTTATTAACTTTTGCTATGTTTTGGTGTTTAACTTGTTAACATTATTGTCAAAAATGTGGCATGCAGTATGTTTTGGAGACTAGTGTGTATCCGCGTGAACCAGAGCCTCTCAAGGAGCTAAGGGATGCCACTGCCAGCCACCCCTGGTAATAGTAATGTAGTCGATAAATGTGATACATATAGTATTATTATTTTGACTAGATGATATACTTGGTAGCCTGCATCTTAAATTTCATTAAGCTTCTTGATTACCAAGCAAGAACTTGAGATGCCTTTTAAGTGAGTGAGGGAGTGAAAACTCTGAGGCATTTCTTGATCAAATTGTGTACAGGAAGGATTATTAGCTTCTTATTTTTCAGGGCTGTGATGGCTACTGCACCAGATGCAGGTCAATTAATGACAATGCTGTTGAAGCTAGTAGATGCAAAGCAGACAATTGAAGTTGGAGTTTTCACAGGATACTCTCTTCTCCTCACTGCTCTTACAATTCCTGAGGATGGCAAGGTCTTTTACTACCAAGTTCTGAATTTGCTTTCCTGTCAATGATGACCTTCCATGGATTTGAAACTATCTATGCTTCTGAATAATTTTTTGCAGATTGTAGCCATAGATGTAAATCGTGAGACATATGATCAAATAGGGCTGCCAATCATAAAGAAAGCTGGTGTTGAGCACAAAATTGACTTCTTTGAATCTGAGGCTCTACCAGTGCTTGATAAGCTTTTAGAATCTGTAAGTATTGTGCATCTCAAACCATAGTTGTGACTTTTGTGCTTTCTCATGAGTTGGGGATTATTGCAGCATGAAAATGAAGGCAGTTTTGACTTTGCATTCATTGATGCCGACAAGGTTAACTTTTGGAATTACCATGAGAGGCTGATGAAGCTGTTGAAGGTGGGCGGCATAGTTGTCTATGATAATACACTCTGGTTAGGAACAGTTGTAATGCCTGATGAGTTGATTCCAGAACACATAAAACAAGGCAAGCATGCGACTGTTGAGCTGAACAAGAAACTTGCAGCCGATCCTCGTATCCAAATTTCGCATGCTTCTTTGGGTGATGGGATCACAGTTTGTAGGCGAATCTACTGATTCTTGATTGCAAACTGAAATCTTACGTCTAAGCTGGCTCTATAACATTTGGCATGCTACCGTTTCCAATGATATTTGAATTCTAATTTTATGTTAAGTTTTAATGAAATAATCTATTGCTGTTTTGATCTATTTGAATTCTAATTTTATGTTAAAGTTTTAATGAAATAATCTATTGCTGTTGTGATCTCTGCTGTATCTGAGTGTTGAATTTTGTCCCAAGTTTCTATTATATATTTTTTAACAGAAAACATATACCTAAGTAGATGGACTTTTTATTCAGATAGGAATTCCAACATGAAATCGAACAAAATGATCACAAATAACCAGTAAACCACCCCAGTTTTTCATCACCTCCAAGTATAGATGGAAAAAAATAAATAAATAAATAAAGCTAATCTAACATCAGGGGAAATGAGTCAATTTAAATAATCAGAAAGCTTCTTGTATTCCGAATCCTTAATTAGCATCTTGCAAACCATCATTGTGGACATGTAGTTATGGGGATCTCCTGATGTATCGTCCTTGAGCTGGATGGGGACAATTGCTTCTGATGTTTTCAATAGTAGGTATCAGTATTTCCTTTTAAAGCTCTTTACTCTTCTGCACTACCTCTTATTTACATAAAACTTTGATGGTATATAGGAGTACAATGCAGTTTTCTATGTTGTTGTTTTTTGGTTTAGCTGTGCTTGTGCACACAAACACATCACTCAGCAATGGGGAGAGTAAAGAGGTTGAGTTGAGATTTTAGAAAATTGCTATATTTTCTTTTGGCAATCTCAAGGTGGATGTTCTGGCTGCTCGGGATGAAGAATAACCTGATGAATATCTCTGAAAATTTATACCTATGGATAAAAAAGAAAAATGAAACATTATGACCTTTAATTTAAAGAAATTAAAGAAATGGTTTAAAGAAACTTCACATAACTAGAAAGGTTGAATGGTTGATGGTTGTCAATTGCACATATAGAGTAAATACAAAAAGATCGAAGTAGCTCTTAGTGGGCATTCTGTCAAATAATTTGGCTGTAATTCCGATATGATCTCAATTACAATCGTTAATGAACTCTAGATAAGCGAAATTATAATATTGGCCTATATTGTATGCTTTGTATAGAAGAAATTTGTGGGTAAAATGGGTCCAAAACCAAAATTGGATAGGAACATAATCAAGTGTAGGACTTCCTAAAAAGTATTAATGGATGCAGTCAATCATATATAGAATGATTCGATATTTGATGGAATTCTAGTAATACACTAAAAAAATGCCGATACGGACACATGCTAATCAAGAGTAAAAAGTTAATTGGTCCCTTATAGTTTGTTTGGTCAAAGAAGTTCAAGGTGAGATTTAAAATCTTATATTACCAAATTACTTTATTTGGAAGCAATAATCATTTGTTCTAGTAGACGACATGACACCTAGTCTTTAACTGAGTTTGAATATCATAGACCATAATTAATTATAATAAATAAAAAGGTACTTTTATTTGCGGACATAAAATGAAAGTTGTGAATTTATAGAGCAATTTGAGAATAAGATGTTGAATTTTAACAAACTAACTAGTCTAGTGATGTTTGGTAAGTTCCATGAGTGGCCAATGGACCAGCCTCGATTCGGTAGAGTGGCCGATGGACCAACTTGTGACTTTTAGCACCTCTAATTTATCAACATATCTTCTTATTTGGCCTAGAACCCGCTTATCAATCAGATATCCTTTTCTCTCTTTTTCTTTATTTTCAATTTGCAACGCTTCACCTGCAGCTAATAAATTGGAAAGAATTTCTACTTTTTAATTTTCGTTTGAACCAAGTCATTGGAAAGTATCATATAGGAACTAGGAAGTGGAGTTTCTTTTGTTTCTGATTATAAATTGTTAAAAAGAGAGAATTATATTTCATGCCAAATTAACAGTCAACGAATGACCTCTGCTAACAGACTACCCAAGTAGAGTAAAATTAAAGCAACCTTTTTCTTTTGGGTCAACCATAGCAACCTTATTACAATGCTAATGCCTTGTTGATTTTCAGTCTCAAATATACATCAGTGAGAGGAATTGCAATGATTGACACCTTTTTATAATAAGAGAGTTGGGTGAGCAGAGATCACCAGCAACACTTGTATTGGGTTCTAATAAGGAGTCAGAATGACCTATGTGATTACATTACCCCAATGAAAAATGAATCTTATTGCTGTCCTTTACTATGACTTTCAGTTTAAACCACACATTATTGGTAGGAATTGCAATAGGTGATAATAAATTCCTTCTACCGTGCATCCTTAGACAAGAGATTGACAGATTCAACTTTCCGGGCATTGCAGAGTTCATCAGCAGAGTCCCCGCGTTCAAAAACAGCTGCTGCCCCCATCCCTGTGCCTGCATATGTGATACAACGTCCATTCTCAATATTTGCAATGGGCGATATTCATGTTTGCGTGAGAGAGAGAGAGAGAGGAAAACAGAACCTATGCACATCGAGATCACTCCAAAGCGGCAGTCTTTTCCACGTCGCTTCATCTCATGCAATAAAGTGCCAACACCGCGGGCACCTGCAATGATCAAATGAGGTCATTAAACTTAACAATATAATAATCAAATTTATGTTTGCAAATTCACACTTTATATTCTGAAACAACAAATTTAACCTCCCCACCCACAATCACACAATTGAAATGCCATCACATTCTCCTTTGCTTCATAAAGATATGAGAATACTCTAATTAACCCTGTAATGCATGCATGCTGTAGGCAATGTGCAAATCTAAATCAGTCCCGAACTGTAGCCTACAAGATTAATGATGGACAGGCAGAAACTACATATTTAAGATTCCAGCAAGCAGAGTACCTATTCATTCATAAAAAATAAAAGAAGAAATTCCACCATTGGTCCACTTAGTTCCATATTGGTCCACTAACTTTGTGACGTGTTTCATTGTGGTCCAAACTGTCAAATTAGCACAAATGGCCATCTATTTTAGTCATGTGCCGCACACGTGAGGCCGCTGTTGTGGACCAATATGAAACTAAGTGAAGAATTAGTAGACCATAACAGTGCCTCATCTGCGCAGCACATTACTAAAATATATGGCCGTTTGTGCTAATTTGATGATTTAGATCACAATGAGAAACGTCACAAAGTTATGGACTAATATGGAACAAAAAAAAAAATCGTGGACCAATGGTGCAATTTCCTCAAAATAAAAATAAAAGCCTGTTTACAAAATTTTAGAACCAAGGGTGCAGATTTACAGTCTGTGCTATCATTTCGTAAAACCCTTAGAGATGCAATAAACTATAATACTTCAAGAACGTAAAACACAGTGCAGTACGGTGCAGTGAAGTGCAGTGCAGTACATGAGAAACTACAATATATTTCTGTACCTGTTGCACCAAGTGGATGTCCAATGGCAATTGCACCTCCATTAACATTGATCTTTTCTGGATCAAGTCCCAGCTTGTTACGGCAATATACATATTGGGATGCAAAAGCCTGCATGGTTGAACATTTTCTGTGTCATTTTATACCCTCAGGGCCTGAAAGCAGATGTAGAAGTTCAATCATAATTAATACCTCATTTATCTCAAAAAGATCGATATCATCAAGCTCTAAACCAGCAGCCTTGACTGCAGCTGGAATTGCAACAGCAGGGCCAACACCCATGACAGCTGGATCCACACCAACAGCAGAAAAAGTCCTGCACCGTCGAGAAAAAGACAACTTTTATAACATTCAAAATAGTGTCACATAATTTATATTAGTCTAGGAGGCAACACCGCGGAACATATGAGGAAATTTAACTCTCTTCAGCAACTAAGATATTGAACTATAAGTGATCATAATTTTAAAGGCAAACCCTGAGATGCCAAGGTCCTTTTTATCCGCTTAAAATGAAATAAACTGGTTCTGCTGCGAACTAGACCCCAAGTAACATAGGTCAGTATGCCATTGTTTCATCAAATAAAACTTGCTGGTTAGAAGACCAGGGTTTCGGAGCTTTAGGATATATGAGGTGGTGGATTAATAAAGTATGCTGCTAGCAATAAAGGAAAAAACCCTAAGGTGTTCATCAATGGTACAGAAAAAGTTACCAAGGCCTACATAGATAGGCTTCCAGCATGCATGTTGAAAAACTAAGAGATTATTAAAATCTAAATTTTACCAGGCAGAAAGTGTAGGTTACACAAGAAAGGGTAGCCTCCCTGAAAAAATCAATTCTTTCTGGTCAAATAGATGCACAACATCATGGAATAGCATACCTGAATACACCAAGAATGGGCAATCCTTTCTGATCAGCAACACTTCTCTTCATCAAGAGAACAGCTCCAGCACCATCACTAACTTGACTAGAATTACCTAAAAGGAATGCACCAAATGATGATAGAAAGAAAGGATTCAACAATTGTGAATATGTAATTTTTAAAATGGAATAGTGTATGATCTGCCAAAAAATACCAGCAGTGGTGGTCCCATCTTTCTTGAACACAGGCTTCAACTTTCCCAAGTCTGACAATGTTGTGTTCCGAATCCCATCATCAACCGAAATTGTGACAGGTTTCTCTTCACCAGATTTTGGGTCAACAATCTAGTTTAATTCAAAGAAATCAGTGCCCCAACAAAGACCACACACATGCCCTTGCACACATGCATGCAAACATAATCTGCCCAAACTGCAATGAAATTGCATATTACCTTGGTTGCGACAGGGATAATTTCATCTTTAAATTTACCAGCAGCAGTAGCAGCAGCTGCCTTCCTATGAGAATCAACCTAATAACATGTATTAAGAAAAATCAATAAACATGAACAAACCAGAGTACAACACCAGACTGACAGATTTAACAAACTTACTGCAGCCTGATCTTGCTCATGCCTTGAAACACCAAAGCGATGTGCAACATTTTCTGAGGTAACTCCCATAGGAAGAAGGCAATTCTGAGCTTGTTCAAAGATCTTTACCTGATCCAAATGCAAATATACGTTAGAATTCTGTCAAAGATATCACTTGCGCAGAAAACAAGTACAAACAAGAGTGTGCATACGCATCAGAGAGGGGTAGAGAGAAAGTACTTTAGGATTAACAGATCCTTCCCATGCCATTGGATTTGCAGTCATGGATTCCAGCCCAGCTCCAATTCCTATATGATTTAATCCCAAAGAAATAAGAAAAAGAAAGTTCAACTTAACGCTACTTGTCCGCAGTGAAGTAATTCTGAGACAATAAAAAACACCTCGACACACACTGACCGATATCATAAAATCCAGCCCTTATAGATGCAGCTACATCAGCAACTGCCTGAAGTCCAGAAGAACATTGTCTGTTCACAGTTCTAACTGGCACGGTTTCTGCACATTACAGCCACCATACGCATGAGTAACAAATCATGACATACTAAACGATCATGAACTGTACTTTTGGGGAATATACCAGGAAAACCAGCATAAAAGGCAGCCATCCTACATTCACTAGCTCTTTGTGATCCTGGAGCCAACACCGTACCCACAACAATATCCCCAACTTCACTTGGGTTCAGCTTGGTTTTCTCAATTACAGCCTACAGAAAAGCAACCATCGTCCCGGTAAGAAAAAAATTGTTCTTTTATTCCAAAACCAAGAAAATCGTATAACCAACCTTCAAAACAGGTGCGAGGAGATCATCGGGATAAGTATCCTTGAAGCCACCGCGTTTAGCCTTGCAAATTGGAGTCCTATAAGCTCTGCAAGACAAAAATTTAAAAACAAAAATGTTCAAAATGAAAATAAAAGCAGAAATTAAGCAAATATCTAAGAGTTGATAAAGACACACAATCAGAATCAAATTGGAAGACGAAGCAACTTACGCTACAACAACGACATCATCCCCAAACACATTTGTCCTTGCATATGCAGCGCTATCCCCAGCCAAACACGCCGATGCCTGATATTCATTACACAAATCGCAGAAAATTGACGAATTGAGACCGCATATTGAAAATTAAAACCACCAGTAATTCGATTAAACAGAGAGAAATTGCTTGTGTTGCGCTACTTAAAAATATAAGCAACGAAATCGAAAAAGAAGAAGAAGAAGAAGAGAGGCTTACGGAGAGAGAAGAGGAAGAGTCCGTGGCATGGAGAGAAGACGAAGAAGGTCGAAGGTGGTCGAGCAGAACCTTCTGCCTGTTGATCGCTTTCTCCATATTTTGGTTTGATTATTGTCTAAACTCTAAACCAGTTTTTGATGAGTAAGGGTCTTCCTTGTCTTCTTATATAGTACTATTAGCTGGAGCCGAGCCCCGGGCGGTTAGATCTGTCTCACTCTCGAGTCTCAATCAAATATTCACAATTAAATTATCAATTTGCAAAAATTAGGAAATTATTATTATGAATCTTATGATAAATTCATAATTGATAAGATAGAGTATGGATGTAGAAGACACTTTATTTTTATTTTTTCCATTTTTACTTGATTTTCTGTTCTGTTAGAAGGTTAATAGGTAATGACAATTTGATGATGAGTGCGCGGGCGTCACCTACAAGTAGTAGCCACGAGGCTGCTGTTTTAACTGCACTCTCGCCTTCCGCGCGTGCCTTTTCTCTTTAAACCTTCTAATTTGCTTAGGTTTATTCTACGATTTACTACCACCCAAAATTTTTTTTTATACCAACATTACCGAAAGTCTTTTTGTCCTAGATTGTCACTTGTACCCTTTTACTTTGTTCTGTACAAGACTCCCTTAAAATGCTGACATGGCACGTTGGATGTGCGCCACATGTCATTTTCTCTAAAAATTTAAATTTATTTTTAGATTATTAAAATGTTTTAAACTTTTTAGAAATTCATAAAATAATTTCTTAAATTTAAAAAAATACGATGTATACACTGTTGGTTTTTTAAAAACTAACACTACTTTTTTCATGAACACTTGGTTTTTAGTTAATTTTTTATTATTATGGATTTCCAGTTAAAAATTTTTCAAAAACTTGACTTGGGAGTAATTTATTATTCAAATAATGAGGTATCCATAATGTACATTTATGCAATAAAGACACTTAGTGGGGTGTATTGTATATGGATTTTAAAAGACTTTTATGGAATTTAAAAGTCATATAGTACTTAATTAAGACTTTTAAAGACTTTAAAAAAGTAGATAAAAATTTATATGTATTCAATTAAGAATGTTACGGAGTCTATAAAAGTCATATGGTATTCAATTAAGACTTTTAATGACTTTTAAAAAGTCCATAAAAATTTATGTGTATTAAAAAAGTCATAGACTTTTATAGACTTCATTTAATGATGGATTTCTAAAGACTTTGGAAGACTTTTATGTGTATTTCAAAGTCATTATAAATCCGACCTATTCTCTACGGATTTATAAGAATTTCTATAAACTTTGTAAAACTCTATGAAAATCTATAAATTCTGTAAAAGTCTGCAACTTGAAAAAAATCTATAAAAGTCTTTATAAATCTATATATACTACACCCCCCTTATATTGAACTACTTTTGAATAAAGAAGATATCTTCGCATTTCTTTACATAAGGAGAATGAAGCATGCATGTATGGTTATACATCACGAGTCTCTCTATAACGATCATGGAGAGAAAAGTTAGGATATCGGTGGATGACAAATAAAAGAAATATATATCTATGTGAAAAAGCAGATGAGTTTATTAAAAAAATTAATTAATTAATTTTTCAACATACAACAAAAAATACCGAAAATTCCTTCACTCGCCTATACGAGTGGTGTTATTCTCACTCACCTGTCTTCTTTCATCATCTCTCTTTTTAAAAATATTTAATTATAATTTTCTCTTTTCTAAATTTATTAGAAAGGGCATCCTAATAAAAAGAAAAAAAACAAAAAAAACTAGGACTGCCATGGCTGTCTGGTAGAACACAAATAGAACACGAGTGCTAATTAATACGGGTGGGCATAAAGCTGCGGATCGGAAAAACCAAACCAAGCCGGAGTTCAAAACTCGGAAAAAAACTACGTTGACCAAAAAAAGTCAACACCGGAAACCAAACCAAACCGGCGTGGGCTGGTTTTGTAACCGGTTCTACCCTCCTTTGCACTAAACCAAACCAAGCCTGCCCAGATATTTAATTATTAAATTTTAAATTGTTTCAATATATTAATTTT
Source organism: Purshia tridentata (assembly GCA_003254885.1). Lineage (NCBI taxonomy): Eukaryota > Viridiplantae > Streptophyta > Magnoliopsida > Rosales > Rosaceae > Purshia > Purshia tridentata. The sequence continues at coordinate 29,469 of QANT01004994.1, forward strand.
ATGTATATTTATTAATTTATATATGTTTTAATCTATATTGCAGAGTTATAAAAAAAAAAACCAAAACATCCTATTATAATTTATAATTTTTATATATGTTTATAACTTTATATATATTTTTTATATGCTACGATTTATAGTTTAAAATTTATGATTAATCTATTTTATTCATTTGAATATTTGAAAGTATATAGTTTATATTATATCAAGTTATCAAACAATAAAGATATAACATATATTAGTATAGGAATTATATAACATTATAACATATATAAGTATTATGTATAATTACATAAGTATATACCCTATACCCTATACCCTATAACTAATTAACTAATTAATATAAGTATAAGGTATAATGGTATATGGGTTTAAGTCTATAAAACTATATTATATATAAGTATAGAAATTATACAGCATATAATATATATTAGTATTATATACCCTAAACTCTACAATATATGTATGATATAGATTAAGGTATATAAGTATAAGTATTAAGTAATAAGTATATGCCTATTATGTTTCTTATTTTAAATTGGGGTTTGGCCAAACCTCAAAGTGAGACCTCAAACCCCAAAATGAAACCCAAACCCCAAACTCCAATCTGATAAGTTGTGAAACCCTAAACCCCAAAATGAAACCCCAAACTCCAATCTAATAAGTTGTGTTGTGAAACCCCAAAAACCAAAATGAAACCCCAAACCCCAAATGAAACTTCTTCAGACTTCACTCACGTGAGAGACACTCTCACTCACCCTTCTTCACTCTCGAACCAAACCCAAAGGGCCAAACCCTCATTGCGCCTCCTAGCCACACCCACCTCTGCTCGATCTCAGCCTGCCCTCTCCCACACCCACGAATTGCCATGAACAGTAATTCGATCTCTCATTCTCAATCGATGCTCGCGATCTCAGCCTCCCCTTTCCAGCCCTACGATCTCAGCCTCCACTCTCCAGCCCTTTCACTTTTGCCCTGCGAGTCACCACCAAACTCTCCCTCTCTTCCTCTTCTCCCCCCCGGGAAACCATCTTTCTCATATCTTGTCTCTCAACTTCACTCTCTCTCCCAAATCTGATTTGCTCCATCACTCTCGATTAGCCAATCTCACCCAAAACAGAAACACCCACACCCACACCTCTCACTCAATCTGGCCTCTCTCGCATCAGAACAAGAACCTGTCATGTTTCTTGATTTGGGTTTTGTTTTCATTTGCTGGGTTTTGTTATTTGCTTGAGTTTGTGTTGCTCCCCTTCTCTTTCTCTCCTTCTCTCCCTCTAGTCTCGCCTCTCTGTTTAAAACTCAGCACCGAAAAAGAACACCGGACCACGCCGGTGCCCCTACAGGTGTGGTTTGGTCTTCTTCTTTTTTCATTTTCTCGGTGTTTAGTGCCGGACCACGCCGGTTGGGATATCCAGTGCGGCGCACGGTGTCAAGGGTGCGCCGGGCCTAACCACGCCGTGCCCACCTCTACTAATTAAGAGCATGGAACATGGATCCACCACTTTGAAAATTTTTTTAAATAAAATTGTAAGAATCTAATTAAGCCAAATGAACTTCAAACCACTACACCCATTGTCTACCAACTTCAATAGAATATTATATTTACATTGATTTAGGATGATTTAGAAGTTCAATTGAAATCGAGTAGTACTTGTCTCATCCAATTTGATTGGACAATTATTTTGACGAGAATATCTTTTCTATTCTTCATAAAAGGTAAATTATAAATGATAAGGGAAAGGAAATGAGAAGGTAAAGGTCCTAAAGGAGGAGGAGAAAGTATTAGGGGCAATATGGAAATAATGGGGGTTATGATGAATAGATTTGTTGTTTACAAAAATATATAAGAGTGTAAAAATAAGATGGGTGGGCAAATAATAATGGGGTGGCAATAGTGCCATTCAATATTAATCAACTATAAACTTTTTGAACATTATAAAGAAACATGTCACTAAACCAAAATATAATGTTTAGTGTCGTCCATCCCTATTTCACAAACTCATATACCTTTTTATCTTTTCAATTTATGCATGAAATAAATTTTTTTTATTTTAAATAAAAAAGACATAAATTTAAGAGATGTAGCCAAGTACTTTCCTAAACCAAATAGTTAGTTTGTATCCTGTGATTAACTTATGAACTAAATGATCACAACCAAAGAAAGCAAGGTAGCACTCACGCGCTTTGGAGGGATGCGGTCTTTCGCTGTGCAACTGCAACGTGAAAGCTAAGATACTGGAATGCGTGCCCATCTGGGAAAAGGAGGAGAAAGATATCATTATATCTTGGAGAAATAGTGCGAACAGGATAAGGGTGAGGACTACTAGGGGTGGCCTAACCTAACCAATTGATAATAATAATAAATAAATAAATAAGTAAACCAAAACAGAAAGCTTGTGAGAAGAAAGAAACCCATTTTCTTTCTTTTTTTCAATTACATAAAAGGAAAAGGTTTGAATCAAGTGTGTATATAAAGAACTTTTGGCCTTAACAACCTAAGACAACCTCAATTTACAAGAAGAAACTCATTTGCTAGAGTTTAGTGCATGCTATCACGGTCTTTATTCATGAGAAAAAACTCACTTGCTAAAGTTTTTTGGTTGAGTTGGAGACAGAGAATTGAATCTGGGTGCACTATGGATAATTCTACAATCCTTTTAATTGAATTACCTAACAACTACTAGAGTTTAATGTATGCTTTCATGGTCTCTTTTAGTATAAATTTACAACTTCAATCCCTTTGTTTCAAGCCAGAAAATACTTTGGGTACATCCCTCTATCGATCATAGTAACCATAATACCAATTCACAACCATGTAATTATTTTTGTGGTTTTCATTTGTTTAGATTTGATAAATCTCATGTTTTCCTTGACCTTGAGTGCTATTACATTGTTTTTACCATTTTATGGTATGATTTGTCGACATGTATATACCACTGATACGCTCGTAGCTCTATAGAGAATATGGCATATTGGAATTTGTTAGTTGAAAAACGAATAGAATTTGTAATTGTTTATTTAATACTACACATTTATTCTCGCAATGTTTTATGGAGTTATGGTTTTTAATTTTCAGCTTTAATAGGAAGAGGTTACTTGGGGTTTGGGTTGCCTATAAAATTGGTCACCCTACTTCACAATTGATAATACTACTATAATTTCTTTCTCTACCTCTCTTATATCTTTCAGCTTTGTCATTTTCATCTTGGAGACTAAAATATTGTTTCCCTCCAAAAATATTTATTGGATTCCAGTGATTGACTGCCTAGGCATGAAGTTAAAGTGTACCTGAAAGTTTGAATTCTAAAACTAGCTTCATTCTCTAGGAGGATTTTCAGAATTCTTGTGCACCAGATAATGATATTGCAGCAGTATCCATCATCACATCTTTCTATACATACCTTAACCCTCTGTTATTCATTAGTATCCATAATATACGCAATATACCTAGCATATATGACATGATCATAGTCAACTAAGAGTAATCAGAAAAAAGAATTGCAAACTGCATATGTAATGATCCATTGATGGATAAGATTATATGTAACAGATAATACATGTTACTGCAATTTTGATCTAAACAAAATTGTAATGAGACAACACAGTATGAAAACAAAGAGAAGGGAAGGAGAGAAAACAATATGAGATGCCACAAAAGAAATGTTGGAACCCTATTAAGGATTTTTGTAGCCAAAAACAGGAGAGAATTGTTTACTTCAATTTATCTGGGATATGCACAAGTGCATGTCTCAATAGAAACAGAGTTAAATAAAAACAATTAAAAAGACCTCTTACAACTCAAATCAAGCAAAATCATAAACTTGCATGTTTTTGCTCTAAAGTAATAATCCGCATCCAAAACACTGCGTAGAACCATTTCTTTAAAAGGTACAAGGAAAGCAATGTATACAACTTTACATGTTATATGCAAATCTTCAGTTCTCATTCTCTACTCCAGAGTAGATGATTTTTGACAAGTCAAAACTGCGAGGCATAAGGCGTCTAGCTTCCATCTCAATGCATAATGATTTTACCAATTCTTCTTTCCCGCATCGGCAAAGTCCTTGACATAAATCAGATAAGATGCCTGAATCAAGAACAATAGATCTCTCAAACGTTTCTTTCAAGACTTGGACTGCCCCATCAAAATCCCTATTAGTGCAGAAGGCAGATATCAACATCCTTAAAGTATGCACATCAGGATGATAACCACTCCTTATCATGATTTGATACAACTGAAAGGCACGATCAGAGTTCTTTCTAACACACTGCCCGCCAATAAGGGCAGAAAATGTTGAGGCATTTGGGACTAACTTCTTTTTATCAAGTTCTTTAACCAGATATGCAGCTTTTCTTGTCTTACCCTCCTTGCACAGTCCCAAAATCAAGGCATTATAAGTCAGGATATTAGCATTAACTTGATTCTTTGACATCTCCTCAATAAGCCTATTGCCCATCTCACTATTACCCACTTGGCTATACCCATTTATAATAGTATTGTAGGTTACTGTATTAGGAGCCACATTGGCAGCTTTCATCTCACTAAAAATTTTACTTGCTTCTTGTACTTTTCCTTCCTTACAAAACCCGTCAATAAGTGTGTTAAAAGTTACCACATTTGGCTGCAATCCATTCTTCGCCATCAAGATTTTGAACTTCAAGGCCAAGCTCAGAAGACCCTTATCACAATGTCCTGCAATCAGTGTATTATACGACACAACAGTAGGAATAAAACCAATGCTCTCCATCTTCGCAAGGATCTCAATAGCCTTCTCTAATTTTCCTAATTTACAATAAGCAGACATAACCATATTAAGTGTATAAACGTTAGGTGAAATCCGACAACGCTGCATTTCTCTATAGAATGCCAAAGCAACATCAGATCTCTCTAAATCAAGCAATGAGCTCACATACGCATTGCAAGACTCAACTGTTGGGAAAAATCCATAATCCTTCATTTGACAAAAGGTGTTTGTGGCATTCCTAAATTTCTTCATATGTGCAAAAGTCTTGAAAAGTGAATCAAAAACACGAGGAGACGAATCACATAAGCGATACGAATACAGTATTGCTTCAAACAACTTGGAAGGCAAATCTATTGAGCCCGACACAAGAATCTTTCTCAAAATTGATTCTGCGGATTTGAATTTCCGGTATTTTGTGAGAATGTGGAGAATCATGGAATGTGTTTCAAGGGTATGTGAAGTGGGTTTTTGAGTTCCAACCCAGTTGAAAAACTCAAGGGAGAGAACATGGTCCTTCTGAATCTTCAGAAATATATGTTTCACTCTGAAAGCAGTTAGACCACTGGACAAGGAATTAAGCTTAGCCCAGTCAGAGTGTATTAGGTGGCTGTTTGCAACATTAACAAAATCAAGGTCTTGCCCTTTGGGTTCAGGAATTGTTCTGTGGGGTATGGGAAGTGGGTTCCAATTCCTTTTTTCCAATTTCCCAACAGTTGTGGGGTTTACAAAGGTGGGATCTTTTGCAATTGAATGGAACAAAACAGAAAACTGACGAATTGGGAATTTATTCATGCTTTTATACAGCACCAAACAGAATGGGGTTTTCTGTTTAGGTTTGTTCGTTGATCAATTTGACAGTTGCTAACAACTTTTGACCTACTGATTCAGAAAATTGAAATGAAGTGCAGCTGGGTCTTGATTAAATCCATTGAACAAAAAACATGGAACTTGAAACAAAGAAATGGAGACCCACTAACCTTGATGAAGGCAGAGGATGAAGAAAATGGTGCAGAATAAAGCTCTGACTCTGACTGTGCTTCACTGAGGCATCGTAGCAAATGAGAGGAAGTGGGGTTGGGGACCTGGGGTCTTGTTCCTGGCTCTTTTCTTTTTCTTTTTTTGTTTCTAATTTTTTGTGTGTCTTTTACAGTCTTTTAAAATTGGGTTAAATATTTCATTTTACAAATTAAATGAAAAGAGAGTGTGTAATGAGTAAGGGCACAGCAGCAACTCAGCAAGCAACCAAGCTTCAGTGCTTCACAGACTTCCAAATTCCAATCTTCCTTCACAGAAATATCCCCAATTATGAAGATTAATAAACCCAACCCCATCACCCCAAAATTAGCCCCAATTGATTGATTTATAACCCGAAACCCTAACCCCAATCAATTATCAAATAAAAACTCTTACCTTCAATTCTGGAACTTCTGGAGTTCTGGACCTCTGGTTGTTGAATGTGGACGTGTGGTGGCGAGACTGACTGACTGAGAGAGGCTGCGAGAGTGAGAATCTGAGAGAAGAGAGAGTGAGTCAATGACACAATGTGAGATTCGAGACTGAGAGACTGAGAGACTGAGACTGCGAGAGAGAAAGAGAGAGAGAGAGAGAGAAAAAAAAAAAAACGTACCTCATATCAGATCGAGGACTGGTGAGTGGTGACTAAGACTGTTGAGATCACTCGCCACTGCTACATACCTCTTAAGGACCAGTTCCCTGACTTCCAGGCCTGAGGACATGTCGTCTTTCAAGGGGGAGGAGTTGTTGAGATCACTAGCCACTGCTACATACCTCTTATTTACTATTGCTTGATTAATATAGCTATTTTCCCTTCTTAGCTAATATGACGTGTCCCTTGTACCTGTGAGTACACGTACTGGGTTCATTGTCTTTGTTATTTCCTTTTCCTTGTATAAGTAGTCCCTGAAGGTGTTTCTTTTGGGGATAAGAGATAAAACAATTACTTTTCTATTTGCGATTTCCCCTTTATTCTCTCTACAGCACCTCTGCTACCTACCACATTGGTTAGGAGGCTATGTTGTCTGCTTAAATATTGCTGGTTGGTTAGGGCGTTTTTACTTTTTAGAGTCTTAGATGGTGGTTGTGGGGTGTAAACTACGTTGGAGATGATGGTGGTTTCAGGGCTAAAATGGGGGCGCGAGGCCGGGGGGGGGAGGAGAGATAGAGAGGGCTCTGGAATATTGTCTGTATAGGGACCCAGTGTTATTATGCACCCTAAATCTAACGGTCCACATTAATTCACCTATTAAAAAAATATAAAAATAATAATGTTTTATTAAATCGGTTCGGCTTCTATAAACTGACGATTTGGGATACCAAAATGCTTTCCAAAACTGGGGTTGATAGGTTTGGCTATAATTCCGAAACCAAGAATTAAAAAAAAAACTGAACCAATCACTTTGATATTAAATCGGTTCGGCTTCTATAAACTGACGATTTGGGATACCAAAATGCTTTCCAAAACTGGGGTTGATAGGTTTGGCTATAATTCCGAAACCAAGAATTAGAAAAAAAACTGAACCAATCAGATTGGTTCCGTCGGTTTTTTTTTTTTTCAGTAAAAAATTATAGGTTTATCCACTTGGCAGTTTGATTATTTTGCAATTGTTTATTTTTTTTATAGAATAAAGATATTTGAATTATCTTAACTCAACATTTTATAGATTATCTCTTCAATAGAGATGGGTTGAGATAGTCCTAATAACATTACCCATTTTATGTGCATGTGTAGAGAATTAATGTAGGAAGAAAAAGGGTTAGCCCAAGGTTATAGCTTAAGAACATAGGATCAAACTAGATTTAGGGTTTGATTCTCATAAATCTTTTACTAACTCCTCTTCTCAATTGGTCATATTCGTATTCTATTTTATTTAGCCTTATTAGTAGATTTGCCCTGGAAATATATTATTTTTTTTACTTTGCCCCCTGAAAATTAAATCGTCCCACTTTGCCCCCGAAACTTTACACTTTCATCTACACCCTCAATTCCATCTATTATTTGGAATTCTAGAGCTTTATTTTGAGTGATTTTTATTTGGTTGTAAAGCGAAAATGCATAGCTTCAAAATTAGTATAAGATTGTTGATTTTGGTAGAGGTTTGATGAGTCAAAAGTAGGGCTAAAATTGAGATTAAAACTAAAAAAATAAATGAATTTGACAAAACTTGGCTTTTATGATTCATTTGTAAAGTTCAGGGGACAAAGTTGAAGAATTTTACTTTCAGGAGGCAAAATGAAAAAAATAGTATGTTTCAGGAGGCAAATACATGAATAAGCCTTTTATTTAACCATCCTACTTGATATTATCATCTACATAAGTTTGGTTGTGCCTATTGTTCTTAATTGGGTCTTATGTATTGTAAAAAATTAATATCCCGTTTAGTGAAATGTGTATTTTTGGATTACAACTTGTAGCATAAAGTTTACAAATGCTTGGATCCACTTACTCAAATGGTGTATATTTATCGGCATGTGGTGTTTGATGAAAAGTTCTTTCCTTATGCGGCATCACTGTCACCATGCCCATCCTCTCCTCTTATTGAGCTTGACATTCATCTTGTGCCCGCCTCTTCACCTCAAGTGCCGACTGCCCTACTAGCTCGATCATCCACTTGAGCACCTGTATCCTACATTACCATTAACCCCATCGGCCTCTCTTTCACTAGCTGCTCCGCTTGTTGCTACACTACATCCACCGCCGCTTGTCTGCAGTTATTCTATGGTGACTCGTCTTCAATACGAGGTCACCAAGCCACTTGTTCAAACTAATGGCACTGTTCAGTACCCAATTGCTCAAGCTTATCTTACTTTTCTTAATTCTCACTTAGAACCCACTTGTTTTGATCAGGCAGTTAAGATTCTTAATTGCCGGTTTTCTTTGATGAAGGAGGTCAATGCCTTGCTCATGGTCACTTGTCCCTTCTCCTCTTAATTCAGTGGGTTGCAAGTGGGTTTTCCCTATAAATTAAGCGCAAATCTGATGGCTCTATTGAGAGGTACAAAGCCCACGTACTTTGTTTGTAAAAAGGCTTCAGCATCAAAGCGGCATCAATTATATATGATGAGATATTTAGTCCTTATGAAGCCAACTACTATCCGCATGATTATGTCTTGCTACACCTTGAGGTTGGTCCATTCGTCAGTTGAATGGGAAAAATGTCTTCTTTCTCGATTTTCTTAAGGAAGAAGTGTAAATTTCTCTAGGGTTTGTGGATCTGCTTCATCCAAATTTTGTGTGCAAGCTTCATAAAACCCTAGATAAAACCTTCACGCCCCATGCTGGTGCTTTACTAGTTGATTCATTTAAGTCAACTTTGAAGGTTAGAGGGTTGCCTTTAGTACTTAACTCTTACTAGGCCAAACAAAGCTTATGTTGTTCATACAGTTGCACATTTTATAAACTCCCCACATGACCCTCATATGGTCGTTGTATAGACACTTTTACGTTATCGTAAGGGCACTTTGGATTTTGGGTTTATTCTCTATGCCTTTGCTCCCCACACTAAACCTTTTAGGCTACATGCTTATCTTGGTGTTCCAAAAAGCCGTCTACCGTTTTTAGATTAAGAGCCAAATTTGAGTATTGCGAACTCTCTCATGCATGTGTAGAAATATTTTGGCTAACTTATTTGCTCCATGAACTTGGCCAATCACTTTCACTTCCCATTATTCTCTTTAATTTATGACAATCTCAGACTTTTTAGTGCAACTTATATGGATGCTAATCCTGTATTCCAAGCTAAAACACGTCACATTAAACTTGACTATCACTTTGTAGAGAACGTGTGGCCTTGGAAATTTATCGAGTTCTTTTTGTTCCTTCTTTGAATCAAAATGTCAACATCCTCACCAAAGAATTACTCAAACCCCGTCATCTTCTTCTACATGAAAAACGCATCAGTCGGAGGCCACATAGTTTGTGGGGAGGGGGTGTTAATGAACAATCTTTGTCAAACAAGGAATCCTAATAAAGAGTACGTTAATTTGTCCATTTCTTGATCTTGGAGAGGGTTTGTCTAGAGTTCCATCATAAACACTAGGTTTTTTTGGTCTGAATGTCGTTGTTTTCATTTGGTCATGCCCTTTTCTAAACATACATCGAATTTCGTAGCCTTGAAGCAAGAAGGAAGAAATGTTTTTGGGTATGAAACAAATCGACAAAAAGCCTATTGTGGTTTTCTCTATTATTTCAATATTGTTCAAGTGGGAAAACTACGAACCAATGGCAAAATAAGGGGTTTCTTGTCTTGGATTTCTTAGCAGTCAAACATGGTATGCAACTTGCTATAGATGCAAGCTTTTATCATATTTGTCTTTTTTCATAGAGTCAGACTCTCTTCAAGTGTGCTTAATGGTTAATCATTTTGTAGATAAGGTTAGATCATTGTTTTATTTACCCAATCTCTTGTGTTTATGTGATATGTTGAGAGAGTTTATTAAGATTTCTTGCTTTATGTTGAAAGAACATATAGGAGGGGGTGTTAATGAGTTGTCAAACAAAGAATCCTAATAAAGAGTACTTTTGTCCATTTTTTGATCTTGTAGAGGGTTTGTCTAGAGTTTCATCATAAATGCTAGGTTTTTTTGGTTTGAATGTCGTTGATTTCATTTGGTCATGCCTTTTTCTAAACATACATCCAATTTTGTAGCCTTGAAGCTAGAAGGAAGAAATGTTTTCGGGTATGAAACAAATAGACAAGAAGCCTATTGTGGTTTTCTCTGTTATTTCAATAGGGTTCAAGTGAGAAAACAACGAACCAATATGGCAAATTAAGGGGTTTCTTGTCTTGGATTTCTTTGCAGTCAAACATGGTATGCAACTTGCTATAGATGCAAATTATTTTCCTTTTATTGTATTTGTCTCTTTTCATAGAGTCAAGACTCTCTTCAAGCGTGCTTAACAGTTAATCATTTTGCATATAAGGTTAGATCATTGTTTTATTTACCCAATCTCTCGTGTTTATGTTATATGTTGAGAGAGCTTATTAGGATTTCTTGCTTTATGTTGAAGGAACATAGTAAGTACTTTTGGTTAGAGTATGACCCTGAATGGCTTATGGATCGTATTCAATCTGTATCCTATAGCCAATCTTAAAAAACAAGAATAGCTAATTTAGAATTGTGATGGGATGGATTTGAAATTTGTATTGCGTCGTACTCTGGCTAAACCAAGAAAAAACTATTTCAAAATGAGTTGCCTCTAAAAACGAAAAATTAGTTGCATCAGCTCATGCAACTTTGATACAAACTTTCATTTGAAGCAAAAGTTCCTTTATGCTACAGTGAACGAGAATATGCTTCTCTCTTTTATGAGTAAAAGTGGAAGTTATCTTCAAATTCATTTGAAGCAAAAGTTCCTTTATGCTACAGTGTACGAGAATATGCTTCTCTCGTGAAGATCATATTCACTCATAAATCTTTCCCAAAAATTAATTATAATTTCCTCACAATCTCTTTTATGAGTAAAAGTGGAAGTTATCTTCAATAGCGACTTTAACAGAATATGTCAGCAAATCAAAGGATCAAAATCAATAGTGGAAGAATCAAAATCAATATTAGTGCATGTGAAAGAAATTCTTTCCTTTCTGAGCCTTTTTTTGCAAATTTCCTTACCCTCCTCCTTGTAATTGAAACTTATGTTCTGTTGCCTTTATTCTACATCATATATAGCTAGTCAGGTAATGGTACTCGAAAATCCACATGGGACGTTCTCACTTTTGTTGATGAAGATCGATTGCACACCATGAATGCTAGGAACAATTGGAATATGTACATTTGGATTGAATATGTTCTCTTTTGGATTTAAGTTTCATGTTCAATCACTGTTGGAACAACATATAGCTTTGTCCTTTGCTCCCAGCAAGTAGCTGATTTTAATTCTACAGTGAGGTATAAGATTCGAGGAGTACTATGTATTTATACAATCCCACTTATATGAGGGACTTGATATGAGGATTCCGTGGGAGATAAAATATTCAAGACTTAAATTTACTTCAACGAATTATTGATTCTACAATCGAGTTAAATCTAATAATTAAATGTGTTATCGATCAGCCTTCATATTAAATCCATCATCTATTCAAATGAACCGACGATATGTGCATCTGTCTATCCTTAACATCAAATTTCGGAATGAAACTGAAAAAGGAAATCCCAAACAGAAGTAAATTACCCATTTATATGGTTGTAAAAATTGATTAAATAGACTCATAATTAAGTATATTGATGCTTGGTCAATCAAGCTGAGGGTGAATGTATCTTGGAGAATATTCGAGTATAACTTCCGTTCTTTAAGTCGGCATCTTTTCAATATGTACCAAGATTTTGTAATAAAGGAGCACATATGTTTTCTCCAGAAGATGATGCTAAACTGTTATCCAATCTTTTAAAATGGTGTAAAATTGACATTCAATCTTTTAAAATAGTATAAAAATGTTTAACAGGGTTATGGATGGAAGTGAACAGCAGTGACAATTTTGTATTATTTTTAAAAGATTGAATGACAAATTGTCAAAAAAATAATTATAGATGGCATTTTTGCACAATCTTCATAATCTAGATGACATTTTTGTAACAAAAAACCTATTTTTTATTGAAAATATATAATGTAACTATAATTGTGTAAGTACAACTGTAATCGCAATTGAAATTAGTATGATGAATGAAGATAGATTAATTTGGTTTTTATCCTAAAAAGTAAAGAGAAGACCCAGTACATGATGTTCTTTTGAATAAAAAACTATATGTATTATCATTTATACTTAAACGACCTTAAAAGAAAGCTAGTACATCATAAAAGTTACGTAATTACTATATGTAAATTATAATTATTTGGATATATATATATAGAATGCTGCGTGACTTTTCCTTTGTGTCTTCTCTCTTCTTTTGTTTATTTGACAATTTAATCTTACGATCGGAATCGTTCAATATCAAGATCATCATTTATAGATCAACTCCGCAAAAAATTATTCAAATCAAAAATTGTTTAGTCATCTAACTGTTATCAAATAAATAGATAGTTTTGGTAACAGTTAAATTTACCGTTAGTTATTTGATAACAGTTAGATGACTAAACGATTTCTGATTAGGATAATTTTTTGCAGAGTTGATCTATAAATGATGATCTTGATATTGAACGGTTCCGATCGTAAGATTAAATTGTCAAATGAACAATAGAAGAGAGAAGGCACATAACAGTTCCTTATATATATATGGTGATCGATCCTATAGGCGTAGGTCTAGCTGCTTTTATTAATATTGACTATGACCGACCAAGTAAGCTAGTTCTCTACTTCTCTTAAAAGCGATGAAGGCTCAGATAAATGGTTATTATATAGGAAAAAGAGCAGCACCTTCTTTTGATTTGTGACATAATTAGGAAACTTTTGGAATGAAGTAATGATCTAGGCCTCCAATTTTTGGTCCAGATTAATTAAATAATGGAATATGAGATGCACTAACAACACCATCTAATTTTCTGTTTTATAAAAACAACATATTTAAATTTCAGCCAAAGAATTAAGGACTGATCAAGACGCCCACTTATACAAACATATTGCTTTTGATTTCGCAATGGTATTATATATAGTATAATACTTTTTCTTTTTCTTGATATTGTGAAGGGTTATACTTTTAAAAGGTAGCTGTAGACCGTATTAGGTTAGGGAGGATTTTAGGGTAATTGACAAATACTAACAAAAAGTGACGCACATAGGAAAAATTAAAGAAATCAACTAAATTTAAAACAACGTTAATTTATAGGATTAGTGACATATATGGACATTAAAATCTTTAATGTTTGGTTGAAGCAACATTTCTAAGTGGTTACATTAAATCACCTGGCCGACCAAGAAATTTACAACAAGAGGTGTCACATAGATTGTGTTGGGTCGACATGCTAGTTTAAACAAAGAATAATTATAAAGTCCACTTTAGAACTCTTAATGATAGATCAACCCATCTACTTTGCCCAAATAATATTAAAAAGATCCACTTAATTCATTTAACACCCATCTTTAAAAAAACAAGCTCTCTCTCTCTCTGAAAGAAATAAATGAAGAAAAAATATGGGTGGGTGTGGGATGATAGTTTAAGGGACTAGACATAGTGTTTAGTCGGTGGATGTATTAGTTAGTATATTGAAGAGGTATTATAGGGAAAATGAGATGTGATAGCAGTACTTTCATATTTTAAGAAATTTAATAGGAGATGTAAAAATAAGGTGAGTGAGAAAATAGGACAGAGAGTTGAGAATATAAGCACTCTTAATAAGCCTCTTGACACGCACTATGCTTGCATCAAGAGATGGGCAAAGATGAGAGATAAAAACAGATGATGAGAGAGAGGGCAAAGAGAGATCGTAGAGGACATTAGAGACAGACAAAGATCAGAGATCAGAGAGAGATCAAAGGAGAGATCAAAGAGAGTTAGGAGAAGTACGCAGAGAGAGACAACAACCTTTTTTTTTAAAAGATGAGTTTAAAACTAATTAGGTGGACTTTTTAATCATTTGGGTGAAGTATGTGGGTTAATTTATCATTAAGAGTCCAAACGAGGTGAGTTGATGTAATTTGGAGCTTTGATTATGGCAATCAAATGAATGTTGGTTAATTTAGTCGAAATGTATCAAACACCTTATTTAGTACAACTAAATGTACCAATCTATGTATTTAGTACACCTAAATGTACCAATCTATGTATTTAGGATTCAGCTCCCATTGTTGAGCATTGGTATGATGGTGGCAGTGTAGTGCTTTTGGTACAACTAGAATTTACCAACCTGTATAATATGGTACAATAAAATGTACCAATCCGTTGTTTTAAGCTTGAGAATATTGGTTTTGGGTTTATGGTATAAGTTAAGGCAAATTAGAGAATTTAAATTTAGAGTTCAAATCTCATAAATTTTAGGATTTAAATTCCTTAGATTGTGGAATTTTAATTTCTTAATTTGTGATATTTAAATCCCACAAAGTATTGAAATTTAAAATAATAATATATGCAATTGTAAAAAAGAAAAAAATCTCAAGTGAATTGTCTATAAATTCTAAAACAATGCCGGTTTTATTCTAAAAACTACTCACTTCAGGGATCTAAGTCAAAATGTTCCCAACCCCAATTGGATCCGTCTGGACCGTCTGGTTGCTTGGTTTAAATGGAAGATTGCTTGTTTTGAAAAACGAATGTCGAATGTTGGGCGAGTGGTGTGAGCTGTAGACTGTAGTCTGTAGCCAGATCAAATTGCCGAAAAAGTTGGGACAAATTAATATTGAACCCAACACAAACGACGTGAAGGCCCCTTTGAAGACGACTAACTGATCAACTTGCTTGCGATGATAATGATATATAGTTCGATTTTCTGAAGATATAAAGCACTTTGCCCACATGCACATGTTTAATGCTCCTTCAATCATTTATACAAGGAAAATGCGGTATGAATAGCAACGGGATAGGAAACAAATAATTGGAAAATTTAATTATAATAAAAAAAAAAACAAGAGTCAACCATAAAACAATAAATATCTATATATACAAACAAATTCTCTTTGTAGAACATTCGTTTTTAACTAAAGAATGGATATAGATATTTCTATGACATTTTGTCTTTTTTAGGTCATTTTTTACATTGTTCAACATTTTAAAATATAAGGTTCTATAGTTTAAAGTATATAATAATTGTTCGAGATTATATTTTAGGTTTTAACTCTTTAAATTTTGAGATTCTTTAAATAAGCTTATTTAAGGGATTTCTTGTAGGGTTCCACCTACACATTTTACTTTAACAATTGTGACCATCTCTTTTCGTTTAATCAATTATTTAAAGAAGCTTTGGTAAGAAAAATAAAAAAGTTTTCTTGCAAGCACGTAAAACTATGCTATTATGCAGCCAAAACTTTTATTAAATTTTTTCAATTTACCCTTCATGTCTGCTTGAACAAATGCACTCTATAACTTTTTATATTACTATTTCTTTAATCAAATTTTTTCATAGTCTCTACAGTAAATTATTTTGTACCCATCGTAGGAGAAAATATGGATGAATATGGATGGACAAAATCATCATTGAAAAATCAAATGTTCTCACCCATATTAAGAGAATCAAAGCCAAATGCTCCAATTCCTAGTGACCCATTGTTTGTTGTGATCTGCAATGACTCATACCTAAGAGAAACACGTCACATGAGTATATATATATATATTCTGGTTTTAATGTGGTAGTTGCACTAGCTACTTGTGCTTTGGTTTTTGTAAAAATCGGCTTGTTAAAGCATATAGATTTAGTGAGGGGTAGACTGAGAAAACCATAACAGAAGTTTTGGCTACATTGCTAACATAGTTTTATGTGTTTTCTACGGTTATTTGGCAACCTGAAAAGGGAGAAGATAAGTTACCCTAAAGTCTCGTGTTTTATTCTGGCCACTTGAGTTTCGAGTTATAGAAATTGTTGGTTATAGAACAATTAGGAATCCACTTTTATACAAATTATAACAGTAAAAGAAGAATGTGTATAACTCAATGTAAATCACAAGTACAAAATAAATGATATACCTAAAAATATCACTAACATACAAATCTACTGCAGAAAATTCAATATAGACAGAGGCTTGCCTTAACAATGTCTTAAGATAGATATTTCACCCCTACTTTTGTGCTTGTAGTTTCAAAGTGGGTGTGTTCATCTTTTGGATACAACTAGCTAATTCAAGGATGAGTACTCAAACCTTAAATTCTGATGCACTTAAATTTGTTGTGTTTTTCTCTCAAGTTTCAAAAAACTATATAATCTAAGCTTTTAAATCTCTACCAAATATCTACAAAATATGTTGTTTTTATAGAGATTGGAAGGTTATCTTTGTAAAAAAACTAATTGAGAGAAGCTGCAACTTAAAGATCAAGTGAGAGGTCACACCTCTTTGAAAAGATGCAACTGAAAAATATGTTTATGGGCTCCCTAGCCAAAAACCAAAATGCAACGTAATTCTCAACAAGTCAGTCACTTCCGATGACCCGTTGAGCACGACCAAAACCTAGCTATATATTGAAGACCACTTCACCGACTAGTCTTTGGATTCTCCGACCGGTCGGTTAGATTTTTTATTCAAACGTTTTTAACATAAGTTATTAAAAATAGGTTTCTTAAAGTCTCATTTGGTGCTCAAGAATGGATTAAATATGATAACTCACAAAATTCAAGGTATGTTGAAGAAATAAATGGATGCTAATAGTACATTTTAACCAATTCAAAGGAAGAAAATAGGCTAGTCATAAGGGGTTAACATTCACCATTTTGTGAGAATCGGAAGAGATAAGTTTTCTCCATGAACAATTCATCTTCTTCCTTCAATTTGAAAAAAAAAAAAGAAATCAGCCTTTATTTTTTTATTTAATATACCTTAATTTAATGAGTTAAAATATCCAATTTTGTGGCTAATCCATCTTCTTTCACCCAAAAATTTTGGGTGAAAGGCTAAATCCACCTTCGTAACTATTGGCATATTCGTATTCTGTCACGTCCAAGTTCAAAATTGATTCTGTGCATTGTACTGAGAAAAAGGTTCAATTCGATTTTCTTTTATGCCGGTTTGTACTTGGAAAAACTTTATCATACAGTTATCACTGTATACATGGATGCCAAAACTGGATCAGCGATGTATAATGGTTACTTGGATGTGTATAGGTTTCACTAAATATAAATGAAGGTTTATAATGTGAGAGACCAAAAGAGCTCTAAGGAGAGTAGAGGCTTATATAGGCTTTATATGATGTATGGGTTGAAATTACTTCTATTTGTTAAGCTTGTACTAGTTTGTGCTAGCTTTGGTGCTTTGCTGTCCTCAGATAATGTATTTCACTACTAGTAGGCATGAAACATAACTAATCAATAATAAACCAAGAAAATTCCAGCAAAAAAGAAACGGCAGTCTTGCTTAACTAACACTTGGAAACCCTTACAACCCCTATACATTTGTAAAAATCTATAGCCCATAAATGATACGCAATCAAATGGCCTCTACATAACCTGCCAAGTCCCAACCATGCCTAAAATTTCTTAGTAGGACCTATATAATTCAAGCATTCAGATACTTGCCATCTTCGTAAAAGAAATCACACATTAAAAAAGTTTTTTGAGGAGCCTCTAACTAATTAAATTTAACAAACCTACCCCAGCTAAATAAGTGAGAACGGTCAGGATTCGTGGCAGACGAATTTGGTCAAGGTGAGAAGAGAACCACCAGAGAGCTTAGTCTAGAATGCATGTTTGTCATGGCAAGCAAAAACTCGGCTCGCTCTGAACATGTCCAGACCAGCAAGCTATAGCTAGTGGTCGGTTCATCGCAAACTACTGAGCCTATAAGTTGCGGGTAAAGAGGTCAACATGTCCAGACCAACAAACTGTATTAGCTAGTAGGTTCATTGCAAACTACTAGGCCTACCGGTTGCAGGGATCAGGGCTGCTTGGGCAAAAGAGTGGTGGACCATCATACCATTGTTCATGATGGCATTGACTGACGACGACGCAGCGCTTTTTGCAGTTTGTTCCAAAAGGTGAACAAGTGACATAAATATTTCCATCCTTGTTACGTCCCTATTTGCCTGCAGATAAAACTTGTAAGTATGGAATCATAGATGTGCCCCTTGGATAAGTATGGAATATCCTGCGGCTAAAAGTTAAAAAAAGACAAGAAAAACTATGGAATTTCATCATAATTTAACAGCAATAATTACTGACAAAACCTAAGCACCTATACAGGAATAAGTAAAGGAACATCACAAGTTCCTGCAAGGATAATTAGAAATGAAAAAGGCTCCTGTGTTAGAATATTACCTCTACTGCAAAGCGTGCCCATATTTTATCATTTCGAGTTTCCATCACCCCCTTCAAGATGGTCAAACCCAAACCTCTGATTAGATCAGCAATCTCTAAAAAGAAACCCTGTTCTTCACAAAGCATCTGCCAAGAGAGAATAAATTGGAAAAAAATATATATATTATACATATGCTTCACTCATAATCAAACCTCCAATTTCAGAGATTTCATAAAATGATAGTCATCGCGATCAAAATAAATAAATAAATAAAATAAAATGTTAGTCATTACCTCCACAAGCATCTGACGAGGTGGATTCAGATCCTCAACTATGATAGGACAAACCACAGATTGTGACCCAACCTCAAAAGCCCATGTTGCCCCTCCATCAAAGTTGTCTTGTAGAAGCAGTCCACCTTCTTTTCCAATAATCTGCATAGCCAGGAAAGAAAATACATCACAAAAGGTTCCCCTTCTTATTTGATACATTTGAAAGTGAAAAATGATGTGTACCAACAAACTGCGATAACACCTAAAGGACTTTTACTTTAATATTTTATAATTTTCTACGGCTGCACTGATTTATGGCATCAGAGATAAATCATTCATATTCCACTACTTAGGATATATCATATCCTGACTCCCAACTCCCACGCTCATGACTTCATCACCAATGATAGCAAGATTTTCTGTTCAAGAGAAATGCATGGATAGTGATTGTACCTTAGACTCTCCCGTTTGTTTTAGCTTGTCAGCATGCTTTGTGACACTTTGCAAGAAAAGCATATGCTTGATGGTGCGTTCAAGCAGTGCATCTATGCTACACTGTAAAACCATATAATGGGATCAAAAGAATGGCATCAGCATTTGAAAATTGCAAAATTCAAAAGGAGTAATGAGACAAAGATGAAAGGAATTACTTTTGCCCCATTTGGCACAATTTCACGCAACTCTTTCACACGATCTTGGATCATCTGACGATCTTTTGGCCTTGGTCTAGGGTTCTCTCCAGGTTTAAGCCTTTTGCGATTTGATTTTCCCATTATATCAGGCCTCTTGGAATATGCGGTTGAAACACTACTCTCATGCTTTGCACTGTTGCCCTGTTCAACCCAAGAACTAATTTGAGATCCACAGATAGAGGTAGTCTGGGAACAGTTGCCCAAATCATCCCTGCTACACCCAACTCGGAAAGAACTAGTTTCTTCTATCCCTGCCTTTCCGAGAGCTTTAGGAGGGCCAAATGTCTCCCCATGCACATGATTAGACATACCATCCTGTCCATAAGTGGGAGAACTGTTAGGGATGGAAGAGCTACTGATTTTTGTCAATGTTGTTCTACATGACACGTTATCATTGGAGCTCTGCTTGACAGCAGAGTGAGCCCTAGAGACCACAGCATCTAAAAGATGGTCAGCACCTGCCACAGAGAAGATATTACCATTTGATATCCCTTTTCTTGCTGAATAATAATCAGAACCCAACTCTTGCACATTTGTAAATGTCGAAGTATTCTCAACCATATCTTTTGAGTTTGAACCTGGCTCATCAGCAAGCAAACTATTCCAATTGCCATTAAGCAACTTATTTTTAAAATCCATACCCAAAACATCAAACAAGTCATCCCCTGATGAAATTCGAGCACATGCATCATCAGGT
Source organism: Purshia tridentata (assembly GCA_003254885.1). Taxonomy (NCBI): domain Eukaryota; kingdom Viridiplantae; phylum Streptophyta; class Magnoliopsida; order Rosales; family Rosaceae; genus Purshia; species Purshia tridentata. The sequence continues at coordinate 49,704 of QANT01004994.1, forward strand.
GTAGCCTTTGCAGATCCTGGACTACAAATTTTATAATCAAGTTCATCGTGAATAATATCAGGGATGTGCTCAATAAAAGACATGTGTTCATCTGGATGAGTCGATGGGAGGGCTTGAAACAATCCATCATCTATCCTTTGCTCCCTTGGAGCTAACTCACTCTGTGTAAGCTTCACATCAATGGGAAACTGTCTCTGGTTAGAGCCTTTTGAAAGCATGTCCTGAGAAGCTGATTGACCTGCCACACTGGATGAAGAAACCCCTTCTGTTTGAAATGAATCAGCCTTTTGAAATTTAACCCCAGGCAGACGTCTGCCAGAGAGATTGATGTCAGCTGCTATGTGTGGGTCTGAAAGAGAACAAGGAATTGAAATTGGCCTTGAATGAGTACTTGATCCACCATGTGCTTGACTTCTTCCAAGCAATGGAATGGCCATCGAACCTTTGCTCTGACCAAGGATTAGACTTCCATTTGTTCTCAGTTGAGGCATGACACCATTTGATGCTGTAATATTGCTATCAAAATGATACCTAATGCTATCATCAGACAAGATCTGATGATCCATCAACTTTAGGCTGCCCTGACTTGCACCTGATTGACCAAAACGAGGTGGGTATATAAGTCCACTCCTTGAATTAAATGAGGGAGCCAGCTGGTCCAACCATGCATCAGAATTTGTGGGGATCACTTCAGCTCCTCCAACTCCATCCTTTAGTTGGCCTCTAAAAGGAAAGTTTGTCTCCATTAAGGGAGAAATCATTGGTTGCAGAGGGTCTTCATGAACTTTAGGCAGAGTATGGGTCAAGTTAGGGGTTTGAAATGCTGAAGCAGTAGTTTGAGAATTATTTTGAACCTCTCTATGAAGAGAATGAGATGGTTGACCAACAAGGATTGAAGCAGGAGATAAGTGGCTTTGATTCGTATAGTTATCAGTCATCTGAGTAGAACTTGTTGCCAGCATCCCAATAGTAAAGGGTGCCCCACTTTTCTCAACCGGATCTTTTGTCGCATAGTTTTCTGATAAAAGAGCACCAGGAACACACCCTAGTTGCAGAATCAAACTCTTCACATCATTGATGAATCCTATATTCTCCATAATCTGAAGCATAATGAACACATTAATCAGGTTGGAAGCACGTGGCGGACATTAAGAATTTTATTTGGCTTAAACAACAGCTTGCACCAGAATGGTCAAACTTGAAGAAAATATAGGTATTAATAGTCATCGGGGGTTAAAATAAAATTCTTGTACTGCTAGGGACTTCTCATCTTAATATCACAGCCATTGTTGATTGCAACAGAAAAAAGGTGTAACTGACAGCCATTTATGTAAAATGAAATTGCCCAGTCAAGAAAATTATTTATTTGGCCAAAGCCCATGACTATCTTTTACGCCATACATAGTGCCCACTTCTCAATATGTTATAATTAGTGTCCACAGGCCTTGCCTTGGATATATTGCTAAATCCAGAGGTCTTGCCTTAACATATTGCCAAAACCTGAGTACGCAGGTAGAAATTTTACTAGAATGACGAACCAAAGATTTGTCTCTTGGTTGGATAGACCTGGTGATTTAGTGAGAAAGCATTTGATGGTTTCAGGTACATGGGAGAAGAAGATACAAACCACTTGAACATAATATATGTTTCAGGTATTTTAAAAGGGAACCATATACATATTTCACAGGCCACTTAGAAAATACATTCTGCCATCTAAATCCATTAAACCAACATATACTGAAAGGAAAGCTAAGTACACATCAATTTGTAAATTTATAAGAGCTAAAAAGTACTTACAGCCAAGGAAGAACCAAGTTGAACAACACCATGAGGCAGAACAGGAATAACTGCAACTGTCTACAGACCAAATAAAATACAATTACTGCAATGAAACAACATATATAATATACAAAACAGTGGATTATATAGGAAACTAGCATACCTGCATCCCAGCTGAAAATTGGTGGTGTATCTCATTTAGAACCTGAAACAGGCCCCAAAAATTAAGTCAGAAAGTGCAAAATCCAAACACAAAACTTGAATATAAGTTATTAGCCTTTAATGAAACCACATTTATGAGGATTTCTATAAGAGGTCTCATTAATTAGCTCCCACCTCATTTGGTGAAAGTCATACCAAGCACAAATGCCAAACCCTAATTTCTTAAGTTTTAGCCTTCCAAAGCTAACCACATTGATGATAACTATCAAGAGGGGTCTACATCATTTAGCTTCCATTTAAAATTTAGTTTTACTCATCCAAAGCATAAACACTAGCTACACTGTCAAAAGAGAAAAACCAAGAAGTACAAGTTTTAATTATAAAGAATGAAGCCACTGAAGTATAGATCACCCTGACTTTCTCAGGATTTCATCATACTTCTCCAGAAAATACTGTATTATAGGGCACATGTAGATATTCTGGTTTTTTTCTTTTTTCTTTTTTTGATAAGTAGACATTCTGTTATATATCACACAGTTCACACCACTTATATATATAGGCAAATGTAATTTTGATCTCCTACTTGCTGGAAAATTCATGTTGACCAACCATCGTCAAAATTCAAAGCTTGATATTCAAATCCTGATAAAAAAATTTTCTTTTTTACATAAATATCAGCCGCTCGATTTTCATTCAACAGTTGGTGAACAAGGATTTTCGTAACTGTATTTTTAAAATATGCATGCGCACATAAATATAACTTTACATGACATGTGTGTGCATTGTCAAAATTCAAAGATTAACATTCAAATCCATAATGTACTTTTCTGTTCCAATATAAATATCAGCTGTTTTCATTCAACTGTTGATGAGCATGGATTTTTGTAACTGTGTATTTAAAATATATACACACAAACGCACACAAGTATAAATTTAAACGATATGTTTGTGTGTAGTCAAAATTTAACATTCGATATTCAAATCCCGATTAAGTACGTTTCTTTTCTAAATAAATATTAGCTGTTGGATTTTCATTCAGCGATTGGTGAGCATGGATTTTTGTAAATGTATATAAAATATGTGCACGCACACATAAGTATAACTGTATATGATGTGTGTGTGTGTGGAAATTTCTTATACCATCTTCACCAGCAAAAAAATCTTCTCATAGCAAAATGGGGTAATTAAAATCACTATATATTACCTCTGGCGGATGGGCCACTTTGTTGTAATTGCTTGAAAGAATCCATTGATGGTTTCCTGTAAATGCAGCTCGCCCAACTATTCTGAAAAGGCACAAAAAAACAGTTTTTCATGTTTACAGCTAACAAGGAAAAGCACTTAAAAAATGACATGCATGTAGCAGCCATATGGAAAACAGAAAAGTCGTACCCTTCACCCACTATATTAAACGGTTTATTCGTCATCATTCTGTTAATGAGTGTAGAGACTCTTTCCTCTGGTTGAATGCCACGAGAGGAGGAGCCCACTTCAGAAGAAACCCAGCACTCCCACTCTCCAAATGGTAATTCAGTGCTTTCTGTTCCAGCAATGCGTGTAGATAAAGGAGATGTTGATGGTTCATAATGACATTCTTCCCAAATTAAGAGTCTGCCACAAATTTGAAATATTTTCTTTAAACTCAATCTAAAAGAGCCTCATCACTAAACAGATACATATAATTCCCATGGGAACAGGCATGAAAGCATCAAAAGATGACATGACCCGTGCACCTTTTATTCAGTTGCCAAGAACACTGGGGAAAAAATATCTGATGGAATTTTCAATGTTATGCTAGATTCAAATATTTAAAGTAAATAATTAAGAAGAAAATAAAAGAAAAGACAAAACATAACCTTAAGACTAAATAGTTCAAGATCCCTCTGTTGGGAGTAATTTTGGCATGATGTAATAAAGGATTTTTCAAAACATATCTATTTAAAGTGGATTTTCTCAGAAGCCAAACATAGAAGAAAAGAGAGCAACTGATCAGTAAATTTCTCTCTCATTGCTGGTGAAAAGAGTTAAAACTGTTTTCTTTTTTGAAACAATAAAAATAATAAGACGGGGTAAACAAACAAGGAAGACAGATACTGATAGAAAACATGCTCAATGCAGCAAATGCGTCCAATAAAGAGCAAACTAAATGCAAACCCACTTTTCACTTATAGATTCTTGAAGACAAAACAGAACAAACCAAAACATAACCTTCCAAAAACAGAAATAAAGAGACATCAGATTGCGAATCGGATACAAGAGACACAGTAAACAATGAGACGATAACATGTCCATCGTATCTTAGAATATATGCCAATCTCATAAACCCTAGTCCTCGAACAAAAACGAAAAGAGACAATATCGTCTCTGTTATCAGATCCACTCTGCTTAGATACTGAGAAAACACAGGAAAAAAAAAAAAGAACAAAAAAACAGGAATAAAATCTAATCCCCTAACTTTTCACAAGATTTGAAATCTAAAAATTCGATAAAATTCACCTCAACCTGGAAATTTTCAAAAGTTTTACTCCGCTTTCTCAGCAACCAAACAGAGCCAAATACAACAACTGCTTTAGCTAAATAAACAAATAATATTAGAAAACTGAAAAAAATTTCAACAAGCTCTGTGTTTCGTCCATTTTCCGGGAGGACTTACTTTGTGTTTTGGCAGCCGATCTTCCAGAACACAGCGTAAGCCCACTGGTTGGCACCGCACAGCGTCTTGAGCGCTTCTTTAAGCAAAAACCCCATGGCTGCTGCTTTAGCCACCACTTCGGAGCTCAACAAATCAAAAATCTCAAAGGCACTAAACACACAACAACGCAAACGCAAACGCAAACGCAAACGCAGCGAGCTGAGAGAGAGAGAAACAAAGAGAGTACTGAGAAAATAAAATTCGAGGTCAGTCGTCTCAGTCAGTGCCGGAGTGACCGTACATTTCCGGCGACTCAGAATTGTCGGGCCTAACTTCCACGGCACGATCCTCTTCCAGCCTGCTTCGTCCTCAATCCACCACTGCTCTTCCTCTCCGGATCCAAGTTCTCGGCAGTCAATCTCAATCTCCGGCAAGCCATGAATGTGATATAGAGTGAGAAAGAGAGAGAGAGTAAGAGCGCGACCTAGTGAGAGAAACCGAACGAAGCTGAAACGAGGAATCTAGAACCTACACTATTCCACAAGCCTCAAGCCTGTAGAAAGCCTCCATTTTTTTATTTTTCTTTTTGCAGCTGAAAAAAAAAACGTGAAGTTGAAGCGTCTCTCAGGAGAAAAACAGAAAATACGAGCTTGAGCGATGAGACTGTGTCACTGTGACAGTTCAGTTCTTCCTTTAGTGTCCAAAACGGTGTCGTTCGCTGTGGTGGAGTGATAGAGAGAGGTCGTGTTCGAGTGGTTGCTTCAGCTGTTGGCTTGGTGATGCTGCTGTTTTTGCCTGCGAAATTCTCTGTACTGTGTTGGAGTGCGCTAAAGTGCGCCACAATAAAGAGGCCAAGGGATTGGGCTTCTGTGACATGCCTGTTACGCTAGCAGCTGTCACAGTGTCACTGCCTCTGTTTGTTTTTTTTGTTTTTTGGGTCGCGTTTGAGTCATGTAATCGTTGTTGGGTCTGATGAATCTGAACAAATAAGGTAGTGCGGGTTGCTGTCGTGCTGACGAAAGATTCAACTTTACCCTTATTCTTTTGTGAAATTACGGGAGTGGCAGTTTGAGGAGTCTGGCTGAGTGGAAAATCACGTGGAAGGCTGCGATTATATAGAAAAATACAAGAGAAATATATTTTGTTTTTTTTTTTTTGTGTGGCAAGAATATTCATAAATCATCATTAATGATTAAAGTTGAGAAAAGGGCTATGATAAGAGAGATTTGACTCTTTTCACCACTTTTTTGCTTTCTTTTTTATCATATTTTGACTTTAATTGCAAAATTGATTATGAACAGCTGTTTTTTTATTTTTTTTATTGAACAATAAGCTCATGTTTAGATTTATGTGAAAACACTCAATGTAACAGTGAAGAAACTTTAACAGTTCGATTCTTTATTTTCTCGTGGCAGAAAGTTAATTACTCTTTTTTTTTTTCTTTTTTTTTTTGCCAAGAGAGAGTTGGATACTTGATTGTATGAAACACAATGATTTCCATCTCATCATGTGAAACATTTTCCTTAATATATGTAAAAACTGAAAATGTAGATTTATTTGGCTCATCATGAATGGCTTTCTTCTGCCAAAAGCACAAAATTACATTACCAATTTGGCATAGCAATATAGTCACTCATGGCCAATATGAAGTCTCACCATCTACTAGCATGGCATGGTGAAGAAAAGTTGCAACCACATGATGTGTTGTATTTACTTTTCATTCTATTGGTTGAGATGGAGTCAAGGTTGAAGCAAAGGTATCATTATTAATAAATTACTCATAATTCTAGCTTTTGAAAGATTTTAACTGGAAATTCAGTCAAATAAAAGTTAAGTATAAACTCAAGCTATCAAAGAGATATTTATATCTAATGCATGCATGCAAAAGAGATTTGTGAGATCGTGAATTGATATATTGATTATATATTTTGTTTATGGAAGCTACTAAAATTATCAAGGGTTATACAATGTGGAACCACTAGAATTGTCAACAAAATTTAAAAGACTAGCCAAATGGAAAGAGGCAATTCTAGTCAAATTAAAAAGTGGAATAATAAGAATCTATAGTTCAAATACCAAAATCAAAGATATTAAACCTTGATGGTTACCGGTGAGTGTTTTGAAATATCTTAATTAAACTAATAAATATATATATGGCACAAGGTTTCCCCTATAAACTTGGTATTATGATTATAAAGAAATTTTTTCTCCTATCATAAATGTAGCCACATTTTTATAAGTACAGTTATTACATCAATGTGAGATTTATAGAATGTTGTCACTACATATTTACAAAGATTTAGATATGCAAATTTATAAAGATTATCATATGGGTAAAAGCCCATCTCTAGAAGCGATTCATTGAATGATATAAAAGCACATCCCATTGTAGTTAAAGTGTCTTAAATATTAATTTCTTGAAGAAAATCCTTGAAGGATTTGGGGAAAAAAAATTGTCTCGGCCTAAAGATCAAGCATTGTGCAAACGAAATTTTGTCCATCAATCAACCTATATGGAAAAGATTTTAATACGGATAAAGCACATATGTTAAGCATTCCAATAGTTGTCTAGTCTCTTAACAATGAGAAAAATCTGTTTTGTTCTAAAGAAGATAACGAAAAGATCACTTGCTCGGAAAAGCCATACCTTAGTGTAATAGGTGCTTTATTATACTTAGCACAATATACTAAATCAGATATAGCTTTTTTTAGTAAATTTGTTAGCAAGATATAGCTCTGCCCCAATCTATAGACATTGGAATGCTTCTATATATCTCTTTGATGCGCACAAGGGCCACTCCTAAATCGGACATGTATTTACATGTGGAAATACAACAATCTCATGGAAGTCTAAAAAGCAAAGGTTGGTTGCTACATCTTCTAACTATTTAGAAATAATTGATGAAACTAGTCGAATGTGTTTGACTAAGATCAGTAATTCATCATATTTGGAGCACATGTGATCTATTGCCAACAAACACTCCAACTGTTATATATGAAGAATGATGCTTGTATTGTTCAAATAAAGAAATGATACATCAAAGGTGACAGGACCAAACACATATCACCAAAATTCTTCTACACACATGAACTTCAAAAAGGTTTGTATCAACTATACAAGCAAACAAGTTGAAGCATGCAATCATCAGGGGAAGATCCTTGTCAAGAGGAGCATCACGAAGTATACTATTATGCACATACGCGCGTTATACTATTTTTCCTTCAAGAAGGTTTTTGTCCTACTAGGTTTTTCCTAACAAGGTTTTAACGAGACAACATATGCGCATCCACCACCATATCAATTTTTCATAATGTTGTACTATTTTTCCTTCACTTTGGTTTTTTCCCACTACGTTTTCCAAGCAATATTTTAATAAGGCAACTATTATTAATTGGCAGACATCTAAGGGGAGTGTTATAAATATATGGATTAATCTAGATAACTACCATAATGTCCATAAGTTACGTATTTGAATGATTTGTAATATATGCTATAATAATCACATTTTGTGATTTGTAGCCTATAATTTATGGGCATTATGATTATTGTCTTCATTATTTGTAAGTCTATATAAATAGGCAATTTAATGAGAAGTATAGGAACACTCTGAATTCTCTCTATTCCCTCTTATGCTCTCTCCATCTTTTATGTTGTTATTTTCTTTAGTTTTATAACGGTTCTCCAATTATAATATTTTTATAAGACATTGAATAATGATCATTATTTTTACTTACTAAGTTGGTGTAACTCATGATACTACATATTTATTATTTTCAAGTAACAATTAAATTCTTGTAAAATGGGATGAACGTTTTCTTTAATTTAATAAACAATGTATAAACATTCTCTCTTTAATTTTCTTTAAATATAAGTATATTGCCTTTTTTTTGCAAGTCATAGTGAAGGCAAAATTATATGCTATAGAATAACCAATACAATTAACTATTGCTCCTTCCTTTTCCTAGCAAACAATATTGAAACCTTTGATATTTTCAAATCTTGTTAATCTATTCCATTTTTCTATCCATTGTGAATTTATAACTTCTTAGAATAATAGAACCAAATACAGTGGATTTGGAGTCTAATTAAGATTATTCACTCATTGTGTATATATAACATGAATGCCTCTTTCACATGTAACATACAAATATGTTTTGTTTAATTAAAATTATTTTATTTCAGATTGTTTCTCAGATAGACTAGTGATCCCACTACCAAAAATTGAGGACGAACCACCGCCTAAGGCCATGCCCAGAGCATAATCAGTGACAACTTGTTCTTCAGTATTATCGATCAAAATTCCTTTTTAACCTAATACTTAATTTCCAAATGTTGTCCAATGCATCTTTTATAAGGTTCTGTTTTGTGTAACTTCTTTTTTAATACTGTAGATGTTTCTTCCAAGTTCCAACTAGTTGGTTATCTATGGAAGCATAAATCAGTACAAAGTACAAACCGAAGCTCGACATTGTTCTTTTGGCAGAGTTCACAGAGCTCAACAGCTGGATGTCTCTTTATTGTCTCCAGAGTTATTATAGACTCCAATAAGCACTTTTTTTCTTTCTTTTTTTGGCCAGGGAGACTCCAATATATAAGCACTTAAACACCTTAAAAAAAATACAATACAAAAATTTCATTTGTTCGTACAAACTTTTAAATACAAAAATAACGAAGTATATATATAATATAGTCTAAAATGCTTAAATTCTGTCTAACATGATAAAAAGGGATATTTTAAAGAGTATATATTTTAGTCCATATGATATTTTATTTTTTTATTCTTATCTTACTCAGTAATATGAGAACCGGTTGACTTAGACAAACAGTTGCATCTGATTTTTAAATTTATAGCACGTAATTTTCACTGGATCACATGTTATGCGGCGTAAGCATCATAGACAATCTCCGAAGTTATTATAGGCTCCAAAAAGGGCATAAACACCTCAGAAAAAAATATATAATACAAAAATAACAAAGTATATATGTAATATAGTCTAAAATGCTTTAAAATGATCATCTAAATTAACTCATATTTAAGCGTTCAATCTAAAATGGTAATAGGGAAATTTTAGAGAGTATTTTCGTCCACAAGATATTATATTCTTATCTTGCACAATAATGTGGCAATCGGTGGACTTGGTTGCATCCGATTTTTAAAATTGTAGCATGTGATTTTCACTCGGCTGCATGCTATGCTAAATAAACACCATAGACACTCCGGAGTTATATATTATAATAAGCGCTTAAACACCTTAGAAAAACAAAATACAAAAATCTCATATGCAAACTTTTAAATACAAAAATAACAAAGAATATATGTAAAATAGTCTAAAATGCTTAAAAGGAATTATCTAAATTAGACAAACAGTTGGCAATCGATTGACTTAGACAAACAGTTACATCAGTAAAATTGTAGCATATGATTTTCACTCGACTGCATGCTACGCACCGTAAGCATCATAGACGGTCTTCAAGTCAGAGAAAATTTTGCTATAATTTTTTGTAGGATATATTCCAAGCTTAAATTTGATCTAGATTAACCATTTTGACACCGATTTGAAATTGACACATAGTTAATAGTCAATGTCAAACCCTACAATCTACATGATCTCAAATTGTAGAGTGGAATCCAAGGCCGGTCATGTCAATAATTGATTGTTTAGACATGCAATATTTCCTAATTAACATGCATGATAGTATTTGGCCAAAAAAAAAAAACATGCATGATAGTAATTATATAAGATGATTAAAGTGTCCTTTCAAAAGTAGTAATCACTGATTTTCTTGTAACTTCACATCATAGGAAAATTCAATAGTGAAGAGTAAACAATGGTAGCTATAGCCAGGGAAGTGAGAGACAAAACTAAGGTTTTTGGTCTTAACTTTTGGGTTATTGGACCTAAGTTGTTAAATTTTGAAATTTTCGGTCAAATTTTGCCGAAAATTTCGTTTTTTAGGGGTATGAAAATTTTAACAACCTATTAATTTTTCGCCGAAATTTCTGAAATTATCAAAATTTTGCCGAAATCACCGAAATTATCGAAATTTTGCCGAAATCATCGAAATTATCGAAATTTCGGCCACCACCAGATCTGATCTGACCTGTAATTACCATTTTGC